>OX401422.1:10019802-10073802 GCA_947846245.1 Cerastoderma edule
GACAATTTTGGACAGGGTTACGTTTATTATGACTCTTTACATATGATAATTCATTTTGTAAGAATGTTGACCGTTATAAATCTACTAAGCACTCCCAGCCGGGTACTGAAAATGATAAATGCTACATCGAACAATACTTTGATATAGTTTACTTAAACTGTTACAAAACTGACATCTCTATTTTTTTATTTATTTTTTTTTCCAATGCAAAAATATATTTTTTCGTATTCAAACGTGCGGTCTGACTTCTTGAAACATCTTTTAGACAAGCATTATTGTATGTGACTTAGTTTTGCTTTCAATTATTGTTCAGGAACATCAAACTGACATTTCGCTTATCCATGTTCAATTGATCCCATCCAGTTACACCGTTTTAGACGCGTATCTGAAAAGTTACGTTTCCTGTTATAATGCATTTCCTCATTCCCTCATCCCTTTGGTAGAAAGTCATTATCATTGGTACAATTTGTATCAGTATCAAGAAAAGGCCAACATGGACAGAGATCCAAACCATTCAACACTATAACAAGCACTTTACGTCAGTGCTCCCTCCTAGTTTTATACCGTGTTACAAGTTGATATTAAAACGTACGAAAGTTATGGCGTACTAGAATATCGTTTAAAAAGTGATGCATTCATAATTTCAAGCGTTCTGCACTAAGAGTTACAAGTTCAAATACACTGATGCACTTATGTTACTATACTTATCAGTCATGCTGTTATACATTTAAGAATCGGAATTAACAGTTACATCGGCACCTGCCACGGTATCAATTAAAGAGAATATAGAAGTTGATGATACAGTCGTGACTGTTTCCTCAACGGGCACTGATATCGAATATACTTTGGAGTCCCAAGAACCAGACACAACTTCAAAGATATTTGCCATTGATGGATCTACTGGAGTAGTTACAGTTGCGGATAAAACCGATCTCGATTTTCAAACAGACAAGGGGTACACACTGGTGATCAAGTAAGATGTAATTTAATTGGTTGACAGTATTTGAAAAACGTTGACCTTGTGGTCACTTTATTGTCTTTTAAACGTTTGGCTGATCCAAGATTGTGTTTTATCACTTTTGAAAAGCATGACTCAAATATACATACTCTTAATCATTACGTGTTGTATGTTGTGACCTTATCGAGTTTGTTATACAATATTAAACTATATTGTCATAGAATTCAACATGTATATTTAAAACATTTTATTAACCCTTTACGGTATATAGCGCCGTTCGCCGCCTTTTCGATTACCGCATAAAACGCTTTTCGCCGTTATACCTATTGCCGAATAAAACCCATTTTGACGTTCTATCGATAACCGCATAGAACGCTTTTTGACAGCTGAAAAATTGATTCAACTTTAACCCTTAATTACACACATAAACACACATCACTTTCTCCAAATTTCATTTTCCTCTTAAATAAATATGTTTTCTTTCATTTCCGATAAGAAAATCATAGGGTCAAAGTTTAAACTTTTGCTCTAGAGAGAATCTTTTGATAATGGTCCCACGACGCCCTTCTGAAAAAGACGCTATCAAATTGAGATGAAGGGAATTCAAATTACCAACCCAATTAATATGAGAGGCCTTCAATGTCCGGTCATAAAAGATCAAAACAATGCCGAATTGTAAAGACTCGATAAGGATTTTATGCAATTCTTCAGAAAATTTACACATTTCTAAAAATACTATCCAATTAAAATGAGAGCGAGCATACGGCACGCGACCCGTAAAGGACGTTTATGACACAGAGCTGTTGTTCGAAGTTGAAAGGTGAAAGAAAATAAAGCCGTCGAATAACGGACTTGTGTCAATATTTTGCTTCCGATCGCAGGTCAGACATCAATGTAGATTCAAAGCAGTTATTTGTCGGTCTTTCGAGCATGAAGATGATAAAACGCTGATAAATCTTACCAATTCGCAGACAATCAAATTAGATTATTCCTCCGAGTTTGACTACAAAAACGAGCTTTTGGTAGATTCATCACCCATGGACACATATTTTACGGAAATATAAGCATGATTCGTTGTCATAATGAATTGATTTTTACAGTTTTATATGTATTAGAGGACCAGGTTTGACTTTTTTATGAAGCAATATTGCGTTGAAAAACACTGTTTTAATTTGGAAACGGTTTTTAATGGAAATAGAAGAAAAACGAGTCAGTTTTGTTGAGAAATATACAAAGACAAAGCATGTTTCTCCGTCATGAATGGCATTTTTCGCCAACAAAATTCCCTGCAATTGATGACAAAACAGAAAAACAAAATAGGGACCTATTAGGGGGAAGGCACACGTCATTTTATTACTTTTGATTTTGTATAATTCACACCGCAATATACAGTTTCATTGTTTGTCTAATTTTCTACACCTTAATCTTCATATGTATGTATCACTAAAAATAGAAAGAAAAAAAAAACATCAACCTAATGGAAATTGTGTTTTCGTCGTCCTTTATTCTGTGTGAAAATTTATTGGATTAACGAAATTGCATTAATTTTGGTTTGATTAACAGTACCTACCCCAATCAGTGACAATTATGGAGATAATCCTGTGCAAATATGTACCTAGGGTGACTGTTTATGTATGCGTTAATAATCTCCGATAATCGGATGGAGTCACTGATAAGCCTTTTCTCTATACCTTAAAGGGTTAAATGAGGGTTGTAAATGCCCCGAGTATATTATTTTTTAACGTTCGCGGAGCGTCCATGCAAATTTGAGAGCTTAATACATTGTTATATGGAGCATGCGGGTTAATATGTAACTAATCATCGACCAACCGTATGTCTCACTTATCTGACGTGAATTATGTCTCTCGGAAGGATCGTTGCTCATTTAAACTTGAATTACGTTTTCTGAATCATGAATGGTGTTCTTTTTCCTGTTAAAGTATTGTATCATAGTAACTGTGTTATATGTCTAAATTTGTTTGATGTTAAATTATGTAATGTTGAATGCATATATGAAATGAATATGTAGCGCCACGAGGTATGCGAATTACCGGGTAATGTCAGAATACCAAAATGAAATCAAATCGAATCTTTTTTTGTTTGTTTGTTTATTAATTCATCATGTTTTCCACAACCTTTTTTCTATATACGACATTGTTATTTCTCTACCCCTTTTTCAATGAACACTTTTCTTATTACTGTTTGTTTTGTTAAATAGTGCCACACAGAAAACTGCGGATAGTCCAGACAGTGGTACCGTAACTGTGACAATAAATGTGAACAAAGCGCCAACGTTTGCTGAAGATAGGTACCAAGCCTGTCTAAACAAGAGTTCTCCCGGAGGTATTATTCTTACTTATTTCACCCATAGGGGTATGTAGTTATCCCAGGGTCAGTACTTTGTAATATACAGTGCATTATTTCGGGTTCTGAATCTCGATTGGAAAATCCTACAACCATCCGTACCAAGGAAGGAAATGCATGACGGAATAAGTCAAAATACTGATAAAAGATTGGAACAAGTCATTGTTACGAATTTCGTATATATAAGGACACAATTTGGCTTTGTTATATTACCCGAAAGGTTAACTGATACATGTTTTTAATTAATATTCGTCTTAGTACATCCACCCAATAATAATAAATGAATAATCACTATAATAAGCATTATCTTTCCGTTTAGAATAAGGCAGTTAAAATATAACAACGCATGTTCTTATCAAATGTGTGACTGATTGGGTTAATAAGCCTTACATCGGAAATCTGTTCAATTGTGTCTCGAAGACCGACCTATCAAACATAGGTGAATTAACAAACCCCAAATAATTCAGCTTGTCACGAGTAACCTAACGGGATAGAATCACCAACATTCCATTAGGATGTCGAAAGATTTCCCATTTGCAACATTTTGGTCTTGTAACATTCTGGGGACGTTTCTTTAAATCATGAAACATTTTTGCATTGTAATAGAGAACATACAAGTATATAAATATCGCAACTAATCATTGGACGACAATGCTTTTCAAATGCTTTTCACTGCTCAAAGGTGATTCTGTCTTTGAGAGATTAAATTGCTTGTTTCGTTTCATTGGTGGCAGGGGTGAGTTGAAAACCTCTCCTATTATCATAGTTGCTTTTCACCATATCTCCATCGTCCAAGCCTCGGGAAGAGTCTTCTCAGGGGTGAGAGTTATGTAATGTTCACGGAATGTTTAAGCAAATTAGTGAAACTAATGCATTGTTGTAGAGAAAATGCAGGTATGTATATAGATAGACCACCCAACTGATTAGTGGATGAGGGGGTTTATCACTGATCGGATGTGATTGTGTCTTTGAAAGGTTAAGTTGCTCAGTTTGTTATCTTCTTACATGTATAACCTCGAATTGAGTTTTCACGAACAGACTGTGAGTTAAGTATTTGCTGAGTTGTTCAATTTACATCCCCAATCTGAATAGTTACGCGTGTCTTAATATGACGTGAACGTGTAGCTTCAAAAATGGCATATTTCACGTGTTGCAGGTACATCTGTGAAACAAGTAACTGCCACAGACGAGGACGAGGGCGACACACTTACGTATTCAATTACCCGTAGGTTATACCTTATATCTATTTTATATACTTATACTTATTATCTATCTTCTGTCATATTGGATCTATTGGCAGATATGCCCAATTCGAGGCTAATGCGTGTTTCACGTAGAAGCCAAATTACAATCACAGATGATTATTGTTATTATCACAAAACGATTTGCAAAAAAATGATGGGCTTATCACTCTACTTAAAAGGGATGTCAAACGATATACGGAATGGTTTGTTCGAAGGCAATATCATAAGTAACATTTTGTTGAAAATTTAATTTGTAAATATCTATACACTGGTGTGCGTTTTATTGTATCGAAGAAATATGGAAACCTTAACAAATACTTAAGTTGTTCTAATACATATGTTTTAGCTGGCACCATATTTGAGGTCGCATCTGGAACTATCAAAGTGAAATCTGACCAGACTGTTGGCGAGACACCGGTATCCTACAATCTGACCCTCACTGCAACAGATAATGGTTCTCCAAGTAAATCTGGAACAACAACAGTGTCAATAAAAGTTGGCAATCCCTGCCCAGTCGCCACTTCACCCCCAGCCACAATTCCACCCACAGTCGACGCTACTCTACCAGTCAACACTACAACCCCTAGTTTTGCTACAACACTAACGGCGTCCTTTTGTTTGTCTCTGATAAGTGTGCCAGTGCATCTTCTGCGTATCTGGTAAATCTTGAAAGCAGATTACCCCAATGGGAGGCGTGGATTATTCTAATCGGACTTTTTTCCTCTAAAATAGCCGCTTGTATGGAAAAGCTAGTATTATACTTGATTTGAGAATGACAAAAAAGATTTAAGAGATCGCTTTTCGAGTTTTGAGGACCTTGCTTGAAACAAGTCTTCGTTTCCATATCGTAATTGAACACCTAGAGCAACTCCTTTGGTTAAAGATACCAATGTTGTTTATTTATCCCATAAATAAACGTGATAAGATAACATATAAATGAGTCAATCATGTCATTCGAGATAAGTAATCATGTATGAAGTGCAAATATGATTGCATGGAAAAAAATGATTATGCATTTCGATTGATTGGTGGAAAACACGTATGGAAAGACACATCCACACAAAAGTATCACCAATGGTATCGTTCACGATGCTTTTATACACGAAGCTATTATGACTCTTATCAATTAAACACAAGGAAACATGTAGGATTGTGTCCTGATGCGTTACTAATATTAGGTATAAATATATTGGCTAGTGAGAAGAAAATGCACTGACAAAGCCAGTCGAAATGATCCAAACGTAGATATTCCATCCATGTAACACAGTTACAGCTTGGATCATCCGAGTTATGACAAAGCTACATTTTAAGCTAAGCAACTTTATCACAAACAAACAAATATCACGGGGAATTGTCAAGTGAGACGAAACTGCACCGAAAAAGCTGCCTTCTAAGCTTAGCAATCCTATCACAAACAAACAAATATCACGGGGAAATGTTTGTCCCAGATTAGAGGCCTTTTAGGACTCATCCGGGATAATATTTTCTAAAGCGTTTGATGAACGAAAGTGATCGCCTACAAAGAAAATTAACTTAAGTATCGGTATTGTGCCGAAGATAATTTGCGATGAAGCCTCTTACTCAAAATAATTCAAAGTTAGCCGATTCCTTAATATGGAAATTTGTCACCAACAAACATTAAAAAGTATACAAAAAAGTAGGTTTTGAGACTTTTGATATAAAACATTGTGACAAAAGGAGGCATTATTCAACAAGATTTATGTGCCCTTTGAACACATTCAAGTCCCATTTCGAAATTAAATTCATTTAATATAATGTTTTAATCTATTATGTCTCAGTGTTGTTTTTTCTTTACGTTGTTTTTATTTCTAAGTTCATATATGTTAAAACGAAAAGGTTGAGGTAATGGGTTAACTTTGAATAGTCTTCTTTTTTTTGTTTTAATTCTTTGAGTGTAATAAAAGATATACATTATGTTTGAGTTGCGTTTTACTCCATTTCTACGGTCTTCTACTCCTTTAGACTATGATCGGGTTCATAAATCGATGTAATGAGCATTTGTTAGTGTACAGGTGCCGTGGTGTTTGCATGTTTTAACATGTTTTTAGAAAAGGCATTGAAAGGGACAATGTTGAGGGGTTGCGTGCATTCGGAACAACTCGGCGATTTCTTAAAATAACCATTTTGAAAGTAGTCCAGCAACATGGCGCTGAGGAAGGGCATGTTCGTTTGCAATCGTATCCACTTGACAATCCCCGGCACAAGCCGGGGATTACCGAGTAGCTTCGATTGAGAAAATATAAAACACAGATGTGTTCATATGATAATCTTTAGTGAAATTAATGAAAAAACAAGACCATTTATTTGTGATATTTTATCAATTTTGATACATTTACATAAATATTACTCCCCTTGTGTTGTGTTGTAATCAAGTGTGTAATCCGGCGGAAAACAGCCGAATTTCCCCAGGATTTCTGGTGTATTCATGAACTACCTATGAAGTACATTTTCCGGCTTGCACCTAATCCGGATGATCCAGACGTAGATATTCCATTCTACCACATAGTTACAGCTTTGATCATCCGATTGAGCTTGTGCCGGTTATTGCCGAGTAGATACGATTGAGGTGCAGAAAGAGACGCCATTTAACTGTGTTTGGCATGACCTTGTTCGTCTCTTTCTCCAGCCTTGTATTGGCGGATAAATCAGGTGACGTTCTTATGGCTCACTTTGACCCTTTACCAAACCCCAAATTTTCGACTGTCCAAAATTCAATGAGTTTCCAGACGACATTTCAAAACGTGTTGAAATTGGAAAATAGTCTCCAGATAAGGCACACAACGTTGTGTGTAAAAGCGAAATTGTAAAAGCGAAATGTTTTCCAGGATCGTCTGATCAAATTTCGTTTTTGTTTTGTAATGGGTGAAAAGGAATTTAAGCCCTTGACAATGAATAGAAGACTTATTCTACCCTGAATATGCGCTGAGAAACATATATTCGTTGTCTTATGGTTTATTTGTCTGTTGATTAAATCTAATGTAAACAAAGAAAGAGAGCATTGATTAATATTATTTTGGATCCATTTCCCCTGTGATAGAGAACTGTCGACCCGGTGTTAATCACTAAGTCGAACTGAAAGCTTGCTCATTCCGAGATAACTAATTGTGGTTGCGAGACAAAAAAAGAAAGGTAACTCGTACAATGTTATTCGAATAAGACGGTACGAGTTATATACCTTTAATAAATAATCCGATTTGGTGGTACTAATGTTATTAGGATTATTTGATTTCATCCTGAAATTCTGACGTCATGATAACGTGTGGACGAATTTTTTGATTAAGATCATTCTAATGAATGTCCAAAATACGCATTTGAATATCTTGCAACATTCTTTCAATATAAGCAATATATCCCTATGGCGAGTTCTTACTTTGTATCGTTGCATTAGTAGAATTCATGAAATCTAAAATGTATAATTATTCATTGTTTTCCTCTTTTGAACCAACTTTAAATTGGGAGGGTATAACTGCTAGGGTAATAGGGGAGATTAGTCGTTTTGTACGGACGACTTTGTATGTATTCGTGTTTAAAAACACTGGTGCCAGCAACAGTAAAACCAGAGACATAGATAAATGTCTCTGGTATTACGTAGGGAATTCAATTTCCAATACTTTTTATAAGGCACTTTTTGAAACGATCTAGCATACTGACTTGATGAACTGTTTTGGAGCCGTCACTACAACATCAGTTTGCGTTAAAAGATTGTTTGACAAAGGCGTTCTTAAGACACGTCCGTTGCCATCAAACCTTGACTGGATGTCTTAGAAGAAAGATAAATCTTACGTTACTAATTCAATATTTTGTACGAGTTATTTCCCTTAGACTATTGTTGTGGATTCTATAAATAGCCACGGCGTCTCATTGGTTGAGACCCTGGCACTCGATTTGGAGAACCCTTATCGAGTCAGTTAGTTGCAGATCCCCACTTTGACAAGACCTTATCGAGTCGTTGAAGTGGTGATATTTTATAAACCTAAAGGAGCAGAGCTTTGGGAGCCGTTCCTTATGGTAAGTACCTAACTCATTTATTTCTTTTGTGAAATACAACATTGGCGTTGTCGGCAATTGAATCTTTAATTGCGTATTTAATTGGGAAAATCCAATTTACACGGTCAACTAACGGAGTTCGGTGCTTGAAAAGTCGGAGTTTGCCCAATCAAGACTGAAGTTCGTTAGTTGCAATATTTCCCTTGGATTTAATTGCTTATATTCATCAATCCAGTGCTGCATCAAAAACAACAATTGCACGAAAACTTATCAGTTTGGATTTAACGGTTATTTTCTCTGCAGCAAATTTTCGTCTGTCGTGAAACGAAAATTCTCGCTTCGGAGGGAAATAACAAAATTGCATGCTTCTTTTATGATAATAGGTCTCAATAAGCACTGGAATTGTTGACCATTGTTCTTTTTGTTATTTTTTCATTTGTTAGAACCCATATTTTTGGCCCTAATTATTGATTTAGACCTCGTCATTACAACGATAAATTTGATGTCACTTTGACCCGCCATATTTGTTTCAGCACATGTTTCCGGCATCGTCGCAGAACTAGATGCGCATTCGAAATTGCCGCGCAATTGTCCGGAAATCGCACATGACGAGATCTCGCGATAATAAAAACAAAACATTGTGTTTTCGCGAATGCGGAAATTAAAGGATTTAATTTTTAGGCAACCGGGGGTATCGCAACTTAAGATTATTTAATCTCGGGGCGTGTCTCTCTCGGTTTCCTTTAGTATTAAATAATATGAAAATAGGCAAAGCCTAAACCGGGCGGAAGAGATTTTTTCCTTCAGTTAGTGAACATTGCGAATTCTGGACTTGTATTACATATGTTCCATTTGTATTGTATCAGTAATAGGCAAGGCAGCAGTGTCCTGTCAGAAGGCACTCCAATTTGAAAGAAATGGCCATGGTCAAGATTCAAATCAGATATGTTCAATATATAACTTATGACACTAACTACTGTAATTTACCACTGTGGATATATATGAGTTGCTAACCATCATGAATGGTACATAGTCATTAGACAGAAGTATAGTTGATACCGGGCTTGGATATGCGTTTGATACTTCGGTTTGTATGAAATTCTTTCGAAAGTCATTGCACCACGATTTTTGAATTTCTAACCAAAGAGCAATAATATTCATATGGGTTAAATGGTCAGTGGCCAGGGAGGAATATTGGCAGGTTAAGGTGGAGAAATAACAGGAGCAGGGATTAATATCCATTGATACAACTGAAACACTGTTGAAAAAGGTGTTAAACAATAATCCAACAAAAGCATCTAAGACTTATTAACATTTATGAATGGGATGATGCTATCAATGGATACTCCATAACCATATTTTAGCTGTGTGAGCCAGGTCATGACGAGGAAATAATAGGAGCAGGGATATGTCTATTGACACAACTGAAACATTCCGTTGAAAATGTTGTTAAACCATAATCAAACAGAGCATCTAAGACTAATTATCATGTATGTGTGGTTGGTGGTTCTTGCTAGATACTCGTATGTTTTAGCTGTCCTATCCATATCAGTAATGCAATGAGAACTAGAAGACACTGATCCAGCAATTCAAAACCACCAAACTATAGAATTTGAATTCCAAAATCTCTCCATGCAAAATGAGGATTCAAAGCAAGACTTCAGTAAGTACTTCAAATATGTGAAGCACTTACAGTATTGTCTTGCACTGAAACCTTGATATGTAGAATTTACTCTTCACCAAATTTAATTTTGTAAATATATGTTTTTCTCTGAATCATTCTTATAACCTTTCACATCATATGATTTAATGATAAAATAGAGGAACAATTTGTATAATGAAGGAAATCCATCACTGTCAAATTTCCTTGAAATTATATACAGCACCAAAAGTCCTTCTATAATAAAATGAAATAAACAAAAGCTAATTCTATTGTTAAACAATTGACCAAATTTATTCAGGGTAAAAAGTTGTAAAAACAAACACTTTTCTTGATAGAATATGTACAGATCTATACAAAAACTTGTTCAAATGATTAGCCAAAGTGTTATTCTTTATTTGGTTAAACCTACTCCAAAATGCAATGAATGATTTACATTATATAGTTGAATTAAAGAAAGTTATATAAGTTTGCATATCTACCACATTTAAACATAATCTTTGCTACAATGTTTTGTCAATAACCTGTTACTCCTTTTAACAATCTATTGATTATAATATTCTTTCCAAACTTTTGGTTTTATCATTTTCAGTGTGTAATATCCATATTAATTTTGTGGAATAATTCAGCACAGAATTTTTTTAAATATTATAACTATTACATCTTCTATTGAAAGTAAACAGGCAGCATTTCATTATTTATCCATAAAACTTCATTCAAGCTTTATTTGTGACTATTACCAATGAAAGCAATAGCAAATCACAGGAAAATTGCATAATTTAACTATGAAATTTGATTAAAACTATGATGAGAAAAAGGATAACTGATCATTTAGTCATTTGACTCAATTTATGATTTTGTCATAGTGTTTTCTAAAAGACTCCTGCAACATGCAGTGTTTCAAAAGGTAGAAAGAGTTTAACATATCTTTAACAGAGAATAAGAAGCCAATGTGATGCAAGGAAATCTTTCAAAACAATATTTCTATTAATAACAATAACTTTTACACAATAACATTTAGAAATTATTATTGTTTATGCTTGATTTCTAGTAATGTCCAAATGATTTCATAATGTAAAGCCCTCATTGTTTGAAAAAGAGAGTATTTGCAATCAAAAGAGTTTGTAATCAGAAACAAAGAGAGCATTTTTGCAGAGAATAAAATCATTGTGACAAAAGGGAATACTTACTGTAAAAATAATTTAGTAACAATGGTGGCTTTACTCAAATTTGTTATGCCCCACTTGCTTCAAAATGTGTTTACATGAGTTAACAATTTACTGAACGCCAAATTTTTTAATTCCCAAATTGAAAGCGTTTGCAGGCAACATTTCAAAACGTTACAAATTGAAAAATAATCTTTTGATTGTGCAGAAAACATTGTGGGAAAAGGAAAAATTGCTTGTCACGAGCAATTTCTCCTTTTCCCATAATGTTTTCAAGAGTCGTCTTCAACAAAGTGGTTAAATGTCATTATTGTTTGGTAATGGCTTAACTGGTTTACTATTGAAACTAAGCAGATATTATTGTATTTTATTGAACAATAATTCACCCTTTTGCAGTAAAAATGTCCCTCAAAATCAGTTGCAAAATATGCAATAAATTGAACGGCAATATGTATCTGTTTTAATTTTAAATGCTACCTGCTGCCTTATATTGTACAAAATAATGAATAAAAACTCTTACTGTCCAATGATTTTACTTTTAACCCTAGTTTCTTAAACATTATGGGAAAAGTTTCTTTCATCTCACTAATTGAGACAGTTTTGCTACAACTATCTATCAGTATGGGAAATACATGTGCATATCTGTCAGTCTTGTTTGTGTTGTGCTACAAAACATAGATTTCACACATGTTTTAGATTTTAAAGTTTGGAGAAAAAAAAATGCAGGGAAAATGTTCATACACTTCTTCATCTGTTTTCTTTTTGTCAAGGCTATCTTTCATGTCAGCACTTTCATGTACAGTTCCTCCTCTGTCAGGCACAACTGTTTCTGTTTAAAAAAGATAATGGAAGAAACATAAGTTAAAAACAAGATCCATGTTAAATGGTTATTTCTTTGTCACTGTACCTTGTACATAGCAGAAGTGTTTTGATGTATAAAATATATGTACATAAAACATGAATGTTGAATAGATATCATTCTAAAAGTACTGTAGAGTCTTTTTGTATTCCAAAACTTTGTTTTGAATCTCCTTTCATTGTCAACATGTTTGCCAAAATCTTGTCATAGAATTACTTATGATGTCTTTGTTCATTCAGATGTAATCATTATATGAATCTGATTTGAAACGGTCAGTAGATTTGGTTCATGTCATAGCAAGGTTTAAATATACATGGTTTTGTCCCACAGTGGCATAATGGTTAGTTGTGTGGACCTGGGTTTGATCCTCAAAGACATTCACCTAAATTGCTGTGGAGTGTTTTTTGGCAAGATAAAGTAATCTAATTGGTAAATATTGCAGTGTAGTTTTTCTTGAGGATGTTTTGATATGTACACAAACTAAACGTCATTTACTGTTTGACATAGTGTTGAAAACAGTATAAAACACCTGTATTTCAAGTAAACCCTTCTTTCTTGAGTAAAAAGCTCTTCAATTCAAAATTTCCTTATATGTCTGATCTCTAGTTGCAAGGTATTATTCATAACATAATTACTCATGAAAAAGATAAGTTGTACTTACATTTGCTTATAACAAAAAGAATATTTCTTTATGCAGCACCACAACATTCTTTTCGTTGGTTGCCGGTTCAGATTTGACCTTCACACAGTCTGAACTATGGCTGACTCTGGAAAGCAGACAAATGGAATTTACTTGAATAAGAGTCATTACTATGATTCACGGCTATGTCCCCATTAAAAGTCGGTGAAAAGACAGATGTTTTGGAAGTCACCATATGATAGGTATATTCAAATAGCAAAGAACGTGTAAATAAACAAAACAAGCACATCGTTAATCCAAAAACAAGAATCGAAGTTACTCAGCCTAAAAACGATCTCAATGTAAACAAACCTATCTTTCGTCTCTAAAATGTATGTTAATATTACGCTTAGTTAACTCAGTTGGAAAGTTTAATATTGTAAATATATACTACACCGACACCAGATGTGTAACAAAATCAATATTCTGAGTAAGACAGTGATCGTAACGTGCACCTCATGATCTTGTTTGTAAACATAGAATGACGGTCCAGTCTCTTCGATTTATTTATGTCGCTTTTAACAAAATAGACTGTAAAAATATGCGTTATTTATTCGAAAATGAAAGCGTACAAAAAGTTATCTTACCTCACGTCGTCATTGTTGATGTGCGTTCAACAAGGCGATCATTTCATTCCATTTAAGATTTGAAGCGGTGATCAGAGGGGTGATGAATTGTAAAGAAACTGACTTGTCACGTGATACACAAAAACGGAAAGTGCAAGACGCTGCGGTTCTTGGTGTAATCACCATGTCAACATGTGTAGAATCGACTGGTTTTAGGATGAGAGACGCCACCTTCACCAAATAAACGGAAAAGAATGAAATGCGGTCTAAATTTTACAAAATAATTTATTGTTTAAGGTTTTTAAAAAAATATTCGCAGGAAAATTCTTCTATTTTTTGTTTGTTAACTTTGATTTTTCCACGTCATTGCTACCAAAAAACCTTAATAAAAATAATTTTTTGGACAAGATGGCGCCATATGGAGTCAGAACGAGGCTGCAAAAGCATGGCCGAAAAAAAGTCCTTTAGGGTTCTGAGTCAATCGGAATCCTTTGTTTTGTAGGTACATTTTTTCGTTTCGTACGTGTAACATATAGGCGGTCTCCAGACCGTGCCTTCGGCACGGTCTTCCGCCCGTATAACTGGGTTCTATTTATTTTTTTTTCTTGTTTTTAATCTTGTAACTTGATTGCAGATTTGCAGAAAGTGACCCATCCTCTTGAAGGATTAAGGTCGCGTACCTGCTGTAATCCAATTCCAGAGTGACCATTCCTCTTGAAGGATTAAGGTCACTCACCTTTTAATTTTTTTTTAACTTGAATTAGGAGTGACCATTCCTCTTGAAGGATTAAGGTCACCAACCTTTTGAATTTTTTTTACTTGTTTAAATTTAGAGTGACCATTCCTCTTGAAGGATTAAGGTTACCCACCTTTTGAAAAAAATTTTTTTTTTTTTTTTTTAAATAGATTTAATTTGCAGAGAGTGACCATTCCTCTAGAAGGATTAAGGTTACACACCGCTGTAAATTAAATAATTTTTTTTTTTTGTAAGTCAATTGAGTGACCCTTCCTCTTGAAGGATTAAGGTTACCAATTAGTTGTATTTATTGAAATTGTGTATTACAATCCTTCAATCACCGGACAAGCAGCCCCTCCGTCATTTACACTCCTAACTGTTATTAACGAGACCGTTAACTAGATTAATTGTGTTTCGTTTAACATATTTTAATTCGAGTGTAATCATTGAAACGACTAACAATGGTGAAGATAAATTACTGCAGTCCAAGAGACTTGGAAAGTCTGCCAGGGTTCGGTAGGAAAACCATTGATTTGGTACTACGCTTGCGTGAAGCAAACAACATAACGCCTGATCTGTTATTGAAACTTGGGATCAAGAATTGCAAGTCTATCTTGGATTTAATAGACTTCGAACCATACAACCCAAGTATACGGGGTAGCATCGGCCAAGCGGAATCGCAGGAGAGCGAGACCACAGGGGAGACTAGAGATAGAAATGAAGAGTTCATAAAAAGAGCTTGTGAGGTTATCGACCAAAAAACGAAGGATAGAGGTGAGGAGTCACAGACCCAGCCCTACTTCAGCTCTGATAGTAACTCCAGATACAATTACCGAGTGGATACCAGGGAAAGAGATGCTCCAACGCAGGTCAGGGGTTATAGGGATGATCACTGGCAACCCCAACAAACCTATTACCGGGGTCAAAGGGAGGAAAGGGAATCTTATAGACGACCGGCATACCTCGCACAACCTGAATACGACCAACCAGATTGGCGTAGACCCTCCGTGCGAAGGTATGAAGAACCCCGCGAAACTAAACAAAGAACGGTCAACGTTCCTAAAACAATCACATATGATGGCAAGAGCGATTGGCGGGCATTCATTACCAAGTTTAATTCATTTGCGGATCGTGAGGCATGGAACTCGTCCTTAAGGAGGGATGCCCTGTCGTGGACCCTAGAGGGTAAAGCCAGCGAATTCTATGCAAGACTGGTGGAGAGGGATCCAACAATGGATTACTTTGAGGTTACAGACAAACGGTTCGATATACGAGATTTGCCCGAGACTACCCAGATGCACTTCTCGTATGCACATCAACAGACTCGTGAGTCACTCATAGAATGGAGTGACCGTGTCGTAACGATGGCAATGCAAGCCTTCCCGGACCACACAGAGGCCCAAGTATATAGGCAAGCTGTGTTGCGGTTCTGCCAAGGCTGCTTAGACAAGGAGGCCGGTCTCAATGCTATCAACCAAAGACCAAAATCAATGGAAGACGCCCTCGACCGAGTAAGGTGGTTCCAGCACACCAAGCAGGCAATGAATCCTGGGACACGTAGGGAAATACGGTCCATGTACGAAGAAAAAGATGAAGAAGAGCTTGACGTAAGGGCGGTGTTCCAGAAAAGAGGTCAAGATAATCCACGAAAATGGAGGTCTCAAGAGTCTGAGAGAAAAACGGACCCCTCCCTGAATAAGAGAATGGATGACCTAGAACAGAAAGTTGACAAATTAACAGAGACGATGGAAACCCTGGCACAATCCCTGCGCAGAAGGGCACGTTCCCCCTTCTAGGAACCGCACATGTTTTAATTGTGGCCAGGAAGGGCATTGGAAGGCAGACTGTAAAGTGCCAAATACAAAGGCCGAAGACAAAGACGAGGCTTTAAACGAGAGTGGGTTGGAGTGCTAGGTCTACCTTCAACCCGAACAATGCCTTGTAATGACCTACTAGAGCATGCAGAAGACATCCAACAGAAGCAGAACAATGCAGAAAATCATGATCAGGTCACACAGAGTCCTCCCACTAGGGACCAGACCGATGACCACATAAGAGAAGAGAATCCGCAATTTTCGGTTCCAGATTATCAAGAATCTGATGTGGAAAGCCATTCTTCAATAAAGAGTGAGACAGAGCCTTTTGTTCGACAGATGCTATCTGGCCGAACATATTCTGCACCAAAACCGATTAACATAATAAAGAACGTGGCAATTGGGGATACAGTCGCACAAGTAACTACTGTCTCAGAGAAAGTCCTTGAACGAATGGAACCAAAACCTAAATTAAATAAGCTATCGACAGCTGTTACACCAACAGAGACCCTCCACAGAACAAGTGCAGTAGAGAGTTTTCTGGTCACAGCCACAACTGTGACAACTCCTTTTGCAGTACAGGGAAACAACGTGTCCCCCACAGCTACCAGTCTAATAGAGAGTCCTTTGGTTACAGCGTCTGCTGTGACCAAGGATCCTATTGGCAGAGAAGGAGGCAAGAATGATACCGGAGCTCAATTACCATCCCTAAGCCCGGATAGAAGACATTCGCCCAGTACACAATTGCGACCCTGGGAACGGACAAGACATACAGTCCACTCAAGGTGTTTTACTGGACGCGAATCCTACAAAACTCGATACTCATCCAACAGGGAGTCAGAGAGGGAAACCCAAAGGTGTCCAGAGATCATTTGGTCCAGGACCTTTTATAGGTCTGATTATCAACATCAATCTTCTGGTCACCCTCATGGACTTAAACATTTACGGTATCGCAAAGACAACCGGAAAACAGAAGACCCCCTGTCTAATGCAATTGTGAAAGTGAAGAGGGGCAAGCGATTCATTGGTCACACAGGACATGGACCAGCCCAAGAGGCTACTAGCAGTCCACCCTGTAAACAGGCCAAGAAGATGTGTCCTGTTCAAGGATGCAACCAACCAGTGGCCAAATTAAAGAACCATCTGCGGAAAGTCCACATACCAGGACTTTTCCATGATAACGAGACATCGACAGAACTAGGAAATCCCCAATTTCAGTCAATGCGATGTCGTATGCTGGAGATGCTTGCCCACTTCTTAAAAGGACCGAATGCCACAGTATATGACTTAATCAGCCTGGTTAACATGGAGGCTGACTTACCAACAAAAGTAGCCCAGGAAAACCAGCTTGCCATGGAAGCTATTGCCAGGGAGTTCGGTTGGAAACAGCCGGGGAATCGACTGTTTCCTCTACATACTCCAGCCCAGCTGATTCACAGGCGCCCCTTGGCGTTTTTGATAGGGAAACTGGCCCAACCCCAGCGAGGGGAAATCTTCCGACTATTCGGAGAAAAATGGGCTGTTCCTGATCCAGTTAACAGAGAGCTCCTAATGAAGAAAAACAGGCCAAACCCATGGCGAAGAAGGAAATGGAAGGAGGGGCACAGGGAGCCCTTGGAGCAACCTTTAACCCCAATGCCTGTCAATATTTACTCCATGACATTTCAACAACGAGCGCTGTCAACGATCCATGAAGTCTGTGAAGAGTCTTTGCTGACAACTGACAGCACAGAAAAGTCATTTACTTTAGACCAAGCCCCAGAGGTTGATGTGTCTGAAGAACCATTCTCTCAGGTTTGTATAGAAAGAGACCTGAGTCTTAACCTAGGACAGGCCATGGAGTTGGACTATGGAGAATCATCCATGTATGGGGAAACGCTCCTACAGTCCAGCAGTTCATCCCCCGAAAAACAAAACGGCAATGAAGAAGAATCTTCTGCGACTGAAGCATGTCCGACCTACGCAGAGGTACTTCAGCAAAAGACCACACCTCCAATAATGAAGTCAGGGGAACAGGCAGAGACCACTGAAAACTCCTCAATTGAAGTCGCTCAGCCGATAACAAGAGCCTTGCCAGTTTTAGATTCTTCAAAGCCTGAGGCTTCCGATAATGAAGTTCCAATGTTTTCTGTGGCCCTGCAGGTTACAGACACATCCCAAAGGAAGTGTTGCCCTGTTAGAAGTTGGCAGTGGGAGTCGACTCAGCTGGGTCATCTGATTCAACACCATCATCACCGACAACTTAAGGAGTTCTTAAAGGACCCAAGAGTGTCTGTGTTCAGAAAGATAGGAGTGGACTACAAGAAGTCGATAGACATATGCTGTTAGTTGGTGGCCCTGGAGGAAATTCTCCCCTTATGCTCTACAAGATGTACTAGTTCTTCACATCAGGGGGAGGAGAAAAATCGACAAGACTAACCTCGACAGTTCCACCAACATACATGTACACAGATGATGCCTACCTGCTTTCTGGGATAAGACCACCTGTTTCGCTCACAACAATCAACAATTGGAGAATGCTGTACCAAGAAAATTAGGGTTTGTGTCTCAATTCTGGGACCCCCTTGCCAACATAGACAACATACAGGGACCAACATTAGTAAAATCAACGGAACCAAGTCTAGTACTGGTGAATCCAGGAAAAAGGTGTTGCCCCCAACTGCTTTAATATAAAATGGGGAGGTATGTTGTGGATTCTATAAATAGCCACGGCGTCTCATTGGTTGAGACCCTGGCACTCGATTTGGAGAACCCTTATCGAGTCAGTTAGTTGCAGATCCCCACTTTGACAAGACCTTATCGAGTCGTTGAAGTGGTGATATTTTATAAACCTAAAGGAGCAGAGCTTTGGGAGCCGTTCCTTATGGTAAGTACCTAACTCATTTATTTCTTTTGTGAAATACAACACTATTTTCCGCTTACACCCTTGCACCCAAATCGAAGTTTAGCAAGATCTGAACTCGAAAAGGGAGTATTCTTGTCCTACATACCTTTGGTTAAGGTGTTACAATATTTTAGATCTCACAAAAACAATTAAACACATCCGTTTAACGAAATAAAAATAGAAAATCATTTTCTTTTTCCTTCGAATTTTATGTAGATGATCTGGTCTCCTGCTTTCGCATGGATTGAAGATACAAGACGGGGACCAGACACTCCGTTCAGGTCCCCGAGATTATCGAGATTTTCTGAGAGCGACAGGACAACGTTTCAAAAATGCCCAAAGTTGTTTCAAAGTCTTTAGTGTGTACTGATACGAAGGATGAAGAAGAATATCAAGGAGAGAAACCTTTGAATGTTTACTATTGCATATGTGGACAAATGTGCCTTATTTTAGGTAAATAATCTACTTTGAAAAAGACCTTGTTGTTGCCCGAGTTGCTGAAATTCTTTGACTTGATGTAAATTCGGACACCGGCAGCCGGATAAAATTTGAAACAATTTAAGCTTCAACAATGTTGAAAGTATTCATTACTTATTTAACGTGAATTCCTAAAATACAAATAGTCATTTTCAATAGGTTATCTAGGGATGTTTGTTATTCATTTATTTAATCAATTAAAATTCATTGATTGTGAAGTCACAACTTCAATAAAGTTTGGGAACATCCTCCATCGAATCCCGGAATAAAACCCTCGCCGGAATAAACCCCCACCCTAAAAAACGGCATAGCTGAAGAAACCCCCACTCACTGTTTGCATACAAGGAAGAAACCCCCACCCATAACGGAATAAACCCCCACCTTGTTTTCGGATAGGCGGAATAAACCCCCATCCTATCTGTTATATACTGTAAGCCAACCATTCAGGCATTGACACTAAATTTTATTCTGAATTTTCCAAGTTTAAGCAATAACCAACATATCTCATAATTCAAGTTGATAAATATTGATCAAACATGCTCACCATAGTTTCTCACCATCAGGGCCTCCCCTGGAATTATTTTTCTTGTCGCAACCATTTTCGCAAATTGGATTTTTTTGGAGCCAAATTTGAGAATGTGGAGCCAAAAGTTGAGCCAATTTAAAATTGGAGGCTTGACAGTAATTATTAGAAATGAGTAGTAAGAAGCTTTTTGTTCATTATAATGTTTTAAATCTATGTACAGCAGCTCATTACTTTATTTATCTTATCGTAAACTACTATTTAATGGGGAAGTCTTTGGCTCTTCCCATGTGCTAATTAAATAGATTTACAAAAGAAATAATTTGTTGTCAATAATGAGTTGATGTCAAACTGTTTAACACCTCATAACAGACAAGCAAGAATGGTCCCCCATGCTTCATTATTTTGCGTTTTATATAAATGTATTTTAAAGATACCATAAGGGTTGTCTGAAAATAACATGAAACACATAACTCATATGAATTGAGCTGAGTGGATTTATAAAAGAAAATGAAACAAGCTTTGGAATTGACAGAAACCAATGTTAAAATAAAAGGTCTATTTTTTTCTATTTTTTTTTCAATTGGCAATAAATTGCAAAATCAGTCAGTTTATAAAGAGAATGCATCTCTCCAACTTTGTAGTAAATGCTTCATTGTGATGAACGAGCAACATACCTAAAATAGGTACGTTATTCACCGTCTTTAATTTTCAACACCCGACAGTGTTTGATAATTGTCATCTAATTTTCACATTGTCTCCGATCATGCGTTCGCGTCAAACTGTTTTTTTACATACCAATTTCAGGGATAGGTGTCAGGGCAATTTCACACACGCGGCGCAAACATAACTGTTGCCGCACGAGTCATATGAAGTGATTAAACTTTAATCCGATAAGTGACAGTCATTTGTGTACGAACTCAGTTGCGTGCAAACTGCGAAAGATACGGGTCATTACCGGGCTGGTTTCTGTGTTTATACACGCAGAATGCCTCGATAACTCCAGTACGGGAACTGGCTATTACTCCGGGTCGCTTATGTCATGCATGATTGGTAAATAAGGTTTGTCCGAACACTTCCGCAAAACTGTTATTTTTGTCGCAAATTGACGAGATTTTTCGCATTTGGCGACATTGGCGATCGGCAGCGGAGGCCCTGACCATGATAGCACAATTGAGATAATTGACACAATTGAAAAACAGTTGAAGTGAGAATGATTATTTATGACTAAATGAGGAATGAAATAGACAACAACATATTAATGAATATTTATATTTATTTATATAAATCGAACAAGCATGTATTAAATAGCAATAAACACAGTCAAGATAAAGCACACATTGAAGCACATTGAAAATGATTGTTGGTGAAAAAAAAAAGTTTAAATCCCAAAAGGTTGTTACAATCATTAAAAAAGTACTAATTATTGTCGTTGATGGTGTTATGTTTGCATCATGAAAAGTAATTAATGCGTCACCAATGCAAACAATTGCCTGTGATTTTCACTGTTAGTATAGTACGAAAGGGATCATCTGTTTAAGGGATTATACATGTTTGCATCCAATCAACAAAATAACGCTATCAAAACAAACAGATTGCCTTTTATTTCACTATAATATACACAATAGATATGAGTAGGGGTTTATTCCGCATATGCAAAATAAGAGTGGGGGTTTCTTCTGCATGTGCAAAATAAGAGTGGGGGTTTATTCTGCTATACCATTTTATAGGGTGGGGGTTTATGCCGGCGGGAGTTTATTCCGTACACCTCTCCATCATGAGTAGAGCTTTGCAACATAATTGAAATAATGCTGAAGTTATGCAATACTCATGAATATAAATTTTAAAGAACATTCTCTCCTATCTCTTCAGACTGCCCTATGGAAAAGCTTCCCCTGCGCCCCAAAGACAGTGCCAGGGTGATTGATAGCTCTAAACACGCCCACAAAATGACATGTGATCCAGATGATATTATTTATCTTCAGAGGTGGGTGATTCTCAGTGCTTTTTAACCCTAAATTGGCTGAGGCTTGTTGACTTTGGGAAGTTGTATCAATCAAAATGCTGAACTAGGAAAACAAAGTGTAACTTTGAATTTTTTGGTAATCTGCATGATTTTGAAGAGATTTCAGATTGGGATGGCACCTTTTATGGTCCCCAGTTATATTATTTGATAAGGCCCTGAACTGTCAGTAAACTCAAGGCCACATTTTCACTCATTAGTGTCCTGCATGGCCCAGTGGTTAAGGTGGTTGACTTTGAACTCAGGATGGCAGGTTCGAGCCCCAGCGGCACCTCTGGATTCATTTGAGTGACCTTTGGAAAGTCACTTCAGAGTCCTAGCCTAGTACTGATGGATCTCGGAAAGCAGTAAAATAAAAGAAAAATTGTTGATACAGTGTTCAAACCATACAAGCAAATAAATTAACATAACAAAACTGCTTTAAGCTAGTTAAGAATTACTATGGGTGAGAGAAGGCTTGTTCATAATAAATGTATTGAAAATGAAATTGTCCTTTTAGGTGCTATTATAAAATCATGATACATTTGCCTGTGTTCTTTCTAATACTCCTATAACTTCAGTATTGCTTAGGTTCCCTTATAAAATAAACCCTCAATTCAAACCATTTTATCATTTCAGACCCGGTGGGATAGAGAAACAGTACAGACAAAAGTGTAAAAGGTATTGTAGACCGGTACCCTTGTAGACTTTTGTATTGCGACGTTTGTCAAATTCAATTTTTAATCAGCTTAACTCTTTGAATTTCATTTTTAACAAAATGGTCTTCTTACAATGGTACCTGTAATAAGCAAGGAGTTTTCTTTACACAGTTTGTATGACCATGGTTTGCTAGTGCTTACCACCATGTCTATCATGATTATCAACTTTACATAATTACCTATAGGTGTGTGACAGTGTCTACTTGTATTTATCCCCATATGTTTAATGTTCCAAATATAACATTTACACAGTAAATATTCACTTACAATGAATTATTATCTAGGTAAGGGGGTGTATAAGCAGCCTTTGAACAGAGTATTTAAAAACTTTTAGACAAGCTCTATTTGTGGGTTTAGTTGAGACTTGAATGAGTGCTCACCACATAAAGGGTCTAAAGAAGCAAGGAAGAAATGATCAAGGGGTATATACCTGCTGTTTGGACCAGTTTGTACAATTTATTGAGTGATGTGAAATCAAGGGGTCTCTGTGGCCTACTGGTTAGAGTACAGAACTTGAGGGGGCCTCCGTGGCCTAGTGGTTAGAGTACAGAACTTGAAATCACAAGGCCCCTCTCCGCTTGGGTTCAAATCCTGAGAGGGATATGGATTTTCATGAGAGGCAGTCTCCCGACTGACTTACGGAATGCCGATGGTTCTACCCGCCTTGACCAGCCCTTATGGGCAGTTGAGTATGGGGTCTTCCTCCATCATTAAGAGTTGGGCATCGCTACATAACTGAAATAATGTTGATGCGATGTAAAACCCATATAAAAAAAAAACAGAACTTGAAATCATGTAACCCCTGTACATGTGGGTTCAAATTCAAGTGACGATATTTTGATTTTCATGAAAGGTAGTCTCCCGACCAACTTATGGAATGCCAATAAGTTCGGCTTGAAGTTGAGTATGAGGTCTTCTTCCACAATTGAGAGTCGGACATAGCAACATAACTGAATTATGTTTATGCAATGTAAAACCCATATGTATAAATAGATAAGATAAATAAAATGATTTCGAAACATTTCAGGTGTGGTCTGTTGATAGCCTACCATCACCAGGGCAGAAGTACAGTGTTGTTTATTGTTGATGGAGCTCTCAAAACAGACGGCGTGAAGAAAGATGTCTATAGTCAAATATCTAAACCCAAAAAGGTGAGTTGAATTGGAAGATAATAAAGTTTGAATATTTTGTTTTGCTTTTTATTTATTTCATCAGCAGTTAACATGTTAAACTTTGAATGATGAAATGAGAAATCTTTATCAATAGATTGTCTGCATTCTGCTTGATAAGCATTCAATTTCAAATTGAAGACATATATAAAAAAAGTTAAAAGTGAATCATTTTGGGCTAGGAAAGCGAATGATAGCTGTCGATGTGCCTTAAAACATCATTCATTCATTGGGCTAGGAAAAAAGGACAAGTATGGCAATCATTTCATTTTTTAAGTTGGCAAACCTCACATAAATTTGGGTTAAGTTCTAATCTTTTACAAATCCAAGTGTCTAATTTCTTATTCCAGAAATAATTCAAATTTTGTATTTAGAGAAAAGAAGGCAATCAAGAAAGTTTTTTTGCGCAGAAACAATTGCAAGAACTAAATGTTTTCGCAGGTGCCTGATTGACTATTAAAAAGAGTTAAAAATGTTTTTTTTTTTTTTTTCTTTTACACACAAGATGGAAATTGCAATACAATTAGCATACTGTTGAAATTAAGAAAAGAAATGGTTTTGTTTCCAGGTCACACTAACAAAGCACACGAAAAACATGGGAAAGTTCAGTTCTGTCACTGTGTCAACAATGGAGGATGAAGAGGAGGAGATAGAGGCTGTAAGTATAACAAAGCTTTGATTTATTCAATGAACCCACTTATTGTATTGAGTAGTTTACAGCACAGGAACCTGTGGTCTAGTGGTTACACTGTTTCAGTAAAGAACTTGGAATCACAGACTTCACGAAACTTTGTAGGCCCTCGACCCCTGACTGACTTAAATCCTTTGATACGACAGATTTTTACATAGACAAAGAAGAAAGCGTTCAGTTTGGCCCTACTGTGCCTCTCACAGTATCGGGAAGTCTGGAATCACATGGCCCCTCTTCATGTGAAATCAATTCCTGGTAACGGCATTAGAATTTTCATGAATGGTAGTCTGCCGACTGATTAACAGAGTGTTGATGGTTCTACCTGGCTTGATCAGCCCTTATGGGCAGTTGAGTATGGGAGGATTCCTCCATCATTAAGAGTTTGACATCGCAACATAACTGAAACAATGTTGACATGATGTAAAAATCCATATAAGTAAACAAATTACGGCACACCATACAGGTTAAAGTCAATTATAAAGGCTGTCTCCACATGGATTCCAAGTTTACAGCAGCAACAGTTGATTTGAATTTTCATGAGAGGACATCTTTTTATTGACTAACGGAATGCTGATGGTTTTACCTAGCTTGAGCATCCATTATCAGAGTTTTAATTAGGGATCCTTCTACATTGATTATGAGACAGGAATTGTAATATAAGTAAACTGAAATATGTTAATCTGACACATAACCCCAATCTTGTTAAATTCTGTTTACAAATGACATTTTGAAATGTTTAACTTAATTATTTGAATTGGAATCAATGAAGGCCCTGGGGGAATGGTTATTGAAATTTAGAAGCTGGGGCCCCACATTGCTTAATACATTCTGGGAAGACCCTGAATATAATTGTAATACTGTCATGGGATAGATCCTGAAATTCAGGTTTTTGAGACTTTTTGTCCCTATATAATGTTATAACAAACATGCCTTTTCAGGATAAAGAACTAAAGATTTCAGGTTTTGGAATTTCTTTCTCCAATGTACTGTTGATGTGATATAAAATCCCAACTAAAACGAACACTTCCCCTTCATTCCATTGTATTTATATATGTTTACAGAAAGAGATAGCGGACTCCTATGCAGCCAATGCTAAAGTGATTGAGAAGCAGATGATGCGGAAGGGCATGAGTAAGAGAAAATTAATTGAACAGGTGAGAGCCCCTACATATATAGACATTACTAATTACCACATACATTCTAGCGGGACTCTTTTATTCTAGGAGTAACATCTGTCTTCCGTATGAATTTATAATCTGGAACAATTGATAACAGTTTTCAATGAGTTGCAGCATTTATTCTAGTAGAAAATGGCAAATATAAACCAGAGGTGCATTCTTGGAATTAAGGGGTGTTGCTTCATTACAATTGGTTGATAACCATCTTATCACCATCTGTTATACTACAATACCAGACTTAATCAGCAAAAAAAGACTTGTTTAATCAAATCTGGTGTGTAAGAGAATGTTGGCTAGCATTAAACTTTATATCATGATACTCCTTGAATTTGTTGTGTAATGTTTATTTCAACACAATTTTTAATGAGAATTGCATGGGACAAGGGTTCATTGGTCTTGTGGTTAGAGTAAACAACTTGAAATCACATGGCCCCTCTCCGCATGGGTTCAAATCCTGAGAGGAATATGGATTTTCGTGAGAGGCAGTCTACCGACTGACTTATGGAATGCCGATGGTTCTACCCGTCTTGACCAGCCCTTATTTGAGTATGGGGTCTTCCTCCATCATTAATAGTCAGGCATCGCTACATAACTGAAATAATGTTGATGTGATGTAAAACCAATATTAAAAAAAAGAAAAAAAAAGAGAATTGCATGGGACAAGGGTTCATTGGTCTAGTGGTTAGAGTAAAGAGCTTGAAATAACATGGTCCCTCTCCGCTTGGGTTCAAATCCTGGTGATGGCAATTTGATTTTAATGAGAGGCAGTCTCCAGACTGACTGACAGAATACTAATGGGTCTACCTAGCTTGATCTGCCCTTATGGGTGGTTAAGTATGGGATCTTCCTCCATCATCAAGAGTAGGGCATTGCGATATAAATGGAATAATGTTGATGTCATGTTTAACCCATATAGATACAAATAAAAGGGTTTAATGCAAGAGGTTTGAGTACATTTATTGCCTCATCTACTGTAGAAAAATGCTCCATCCCTTTGATTCAAAATATATTGTTCTTTGCTAAGTAGTAAAAGATAAATATTCTTTGCTAAATAATAAGATATATATATTTATATAAGAATTTCATATGTTCTTTCTAGGCAGAGGAAGAGGCGAAGAAAATGCGGCCAAAAGGAACCTTGATTGACAAGTGAAGACTGATGAAGCAAGTGATTTGATTGAAGGAACAGTCGGCAAACCTGGTTTGTCAGTTTATGATTCTGTTACACATTCACAAATACCTGCACTTGTCTCAAGTCACCGGGAGACATTCTGTTAAGTGCCAAATGTGAATTAATTGTTCAGAGAATGAGTATGGGTGATATATGACATTGATCTTTTATCCATATGAACAGAATGTGTGGCTCAGTGGTTAAGATGATGCATCTTGTAATGATTGGGAGGGGTGTCTTATTGAGGGTTAATTGCAAGACTATGGTGAGTGCTTCATGTTTATGAAGCACTTGCTATAGTCTTGCATTGAACCCTTTTTATGTTCTATCCCCATTTGTAAAACTGGTGCAATGGAAGTGTCCTTTAGCAAGACACTTCATAGCCCTACCCTAGTGCTTGTGACTCAAAATGCAATTATATAGAGGTTAAGTTTTTGACACGGCATTAAATAAGTTTTTGTTACCCACTGTTAATTGATCATATCTCTCAACTGTATAGCTCTATCTGTGGTGGTAAAGATTTTGTTGGCAAGACGTGGAAAACGTAGTGTTGCGACTATAGACTTTATGCCCATGAAATGATTTACTAACTGTGTAGTTTTACTTCCGATACTAATGCTCTAGAGCACTGGTCCTCCTAGCCATTTTATTAGTTTAGTTAAAACTTATTTATTTTACATCGATTGTGACGGAAGCTTGAAGCTTATTAAATTCACTCTCAATGACTGCTTCCTGGATATTGCACCAGTACTAGCACCGATTTGTGGGATAGCCCCGGCAATTCTCACCTCGCCTAATGGGGATTCAAATTCGGTACAAGAGGCTGATGCTCTACCACTGTCGCCTACTGTAGCCCTTATATTAGTTATACATATCTTAATCCCATGTTGCTGGGTGTGAGTTATAAATGATATCAAAATGATTGCAATTAGTGCCCACAACATAGGGCCTCTGTCAACACATGCAGGGAGGCGTCTGATTGAAACTTTTTCTTTTGTCACTGTAAGTTTAGTGTTTATCCAGGCATTTCTAGTCAATGAATTATCCTATATGGGAATTTGTGTGTGTTTCAAATTGGGGTCCTGCATGGCTCAGTGGTTAAGTTGGCTGTCTTGGAACTCCGGGTCCCAGGTTCGAGCCCCATTGATACCTCTGGTTTCCTGGGAGTTACCTTTGGCAAGTCATTTCAGGACCCTAGTCTTGTACTGGTTGATCCAGGAAAGCCATTACATAAATGAAAGATTATTAGTACAGTGTTAAAACCAAACAAAGATAGGTGATCGAAATTGAGACAAACAACAGATGACACTAAAAAAGTATGGACCAAACTAAAAACTTTTCCTGTATGATTTGAGTAGATACTGTTTTTGACTAAAGACTTAATTGATTACTGATAAAAATGAACGAAGAGAGATATTTGATGTTTTGATATGGGGTTTTATGCTATTCTTAACAATATTCAAGTGACAGGGAGGTGGTCAATGCGCCTATCCATGCTCCTAGCATTTCCTTATCATTATGGCACAACATTCTTTTCTAGTCAATGACTCCCAAATGAACATTAGTGATCAGTGGAAGGTGACTAATAAATCATGTCAAGTTAACCATAAGGTTATGATAAAGAATTTTCTAACAAAGAAAGATACATGTAGTTGGAATAAAGTCATCATTGTTTACTGGAATTTGACAGTGGCATTCAGTGATAACTTTTCAATTGAAACAAATGAGATTTTGGGACTCTAATCTTTAATTCAATGGGCTTTTATGTAGCAAAGAAAAACAAAAATAAGTGAGAACTTAAAGCTTTTTTTGAAAACTGATTGAAATGCCATGTAAAATTATCCCTGAGCTTTTAAAAAATCATAACAAATTTGATGTAAGTTATGAACTGGCCTTCATACAAGATTGATTTTTCCTGTCCTTTGTTTTGTTAACAGCTCTCCGGATTCCTTGTCAGGCACAAACAACACCATTTTGTCTTTAACCATGGGGTTAACTATCCCTTGATATAAATCTCCCTGTCTGAAGAGAAATATTTAGATCTCGCAGACATTTTCGATAGCAGTTTATAAATAGGAAGGAACATCATTGACATATATTAATGTTTGTTAAAACAGTCAAATTAGTTTTGCGTTTAATAGATCAATAAGTGAGTGCTAACAGTTACATATGGTATTTGTAAGCAAGCAACTTATTTAAACCAAAAAGGATTTTAACACTGACTTAGTCAGTCAAAAACTCAAACAAATGTAAGATGTGATGCCCTGAAAGCAATCATATAGTCTCTTTAAATGTGATGAAGACATACTGAACAGAGTTACAGCTAGTAACTATATGCACAGTTACACAAGGAATCAAAGGGCGACAAGTAAGCAATTAATTGCACCATTGAAAAACAAACAGTAAGCATCTTAGGAATACCTCCTGCATATGACCAAAGAAAAGTATGAGATAAGTTATTCTGAATTTGTCTATAAATAGCAAACTTTGATGAGATTATTACTCTGAAATGTGTATATATTCTAGAGGACTGAGGTTACACATGTTTTCCAACATAACTTATCTGGAAAACAACCAAATGTAATATAGTCTTGTAAAATGTAATATAGGTCATATTTATGTAGAATACTACATTTATCTATGTTCTAATGTCCTTTACTGTCAATGAAGTTTCATTATAAAAATATAATTAATTTAACTTTATACATTTATTCACATCATTTTCATTGTATTATCTCAACATTAAAAGTAAATAAATCAAGTATGAAGGTATGAGAAAATCACACATATTGAAAGTCACCATTCACCAATTAACCTAAATGAACAAGCTTCGATGCAAAGTCTGCATATGTCATTAAGTCTCATACTCCTTCTTGGTACTATCCTTCAGCGTGCTAAGGCGGCGGATGATATTCATGTATTTTTCCGCTGGTGGTCTTGTAGCTCCAACTGTGGACCTGAATTCTTTTGATTTCCTTCTCATTCTGTATGTCTTTAAAGGTTTGGATCACCGAGTAGATGTTTGGGTGAGGTGTTTTTTCCTTCAATTTGCTGTGCCAGCCTTCTAAACTGTTGTTTGTTTGAGGGCCTAGGGTTCCGAAGTGGTTCCACATAGTCTGTTCACCTTTCATCCATTGCTCTCTAACATAATCGGTGAATTGCTGGGTTAGGTCTGTAAAGTCCGTGTCATCCCTATCTTTGAAGGTCTGGGACTGGTGAACGTCAGTGACATCTAAAGGAAGGAGAGGCAGGATGGCTGCTCGTCTAACAAGTGTCCTGAAGTCATTATTTTCTTTGTTAGGAATCAGTAGACTGGTAGCCTGTGCTTTTCTCCGATTTTTGATCAAGGAATTATGTTTTATCACAACGACCAGTCTCAACTGGTAGCCAATGATTAGCTGTTTGGAATTTGAAAATGATTAAGTGTTCTCATGGAGGTAGTATCTTTAAATAGTCTTCAAATATCGTTCTTTTTTAAATGTTCTATATATTCTTCCTTTATTGAAATTTGTTAATTTGGAGTTCCATGACTGCTTATATTGATTAATAAGGAATTAGTGAGTTTTCCTTCCTCATCCCCTCCGCCACCTAGCTTTTTTATGCACCAAATATTTGCATATTTATATGAAAGTTTGATAGTAGCTGGGTGATGATGCCACATTCTTAGTCACAAGATTTCTTTACTGACAAAGTCATTTCATTCTAGTGGGTGCATCAGATTCTGATCCCAGCTTTTGTTATGTATAGTAGTATGTGTTTTGGAATAAATTGTTATCATCATTTGTTTGAAATAGTGAATGGCCACACCTCATTAAATTGTGGCTCTAGACAGATTTTACAATTGTGTGTGAAGAGGCAGTGGTAATGCATGCACTTTTTCCCATTTTTTGGAGTTGAAACAGTTTTGTTGATTGTCCTTGGGTTGATGTTTGAAAGGACGTGACATAGTACAGGCCTTAACCATTAATTCTGCAATCAGCATCTGCCGTACCTCGATTTCTGAAAGATACAGAAATCAGCATCGTAGAATCTCCAGGAGTTGTCTTAATTTGTGGAGGCCAACTCCCAGACAGTTGTTGCATATTTCAACAAATAGGCAGCATCTTGAGGGGACAACTCTCAATGTACATGGCCACAAATAACAAGAAGGCCGTTGTCCATTGATTAATTGTCAATGGAGCTGTATTCGATTGCTGATGTTTTAATTGAATTGAATTTTCTTCAATTGTTAATGCCAAGTCAGATTCATCTTGCGATAAGAAGAGTTTTGAAATAGATGAATTGGTAAGCCCAAATCTTGTTCCTTATTTTTAGAGGTACATGTACATTTGTTCCTAAAGGAATACCCAGATCAATTGATATAGGGACAGAGGATTTTGTGCCACTGACTCACCTGAAAAAATTTGTTTTAAAAAGGAGGCAGTAGATGGTTCTGTTGTTGTAACATCTTCAATGACATGGACATCTGGGCTTGTTGATGTGCTGGCTACTTGATTTTGAAATGTTTGTATATTGTCCTCATAAAGAGTAATCAGTTCCAAATCAGCTGGTTGATTTTCAGTTTGAGGCTTGCTTTTGAGGATGGTTTGCATGAAAGATTTGAAAGATTTTTTCCACAAATCTGCAGGTAGCGAATTTCTTGCTCTTTACACAAGTCCAAAAGTTCTCTCAATTTAGCAAGCTGATTTACACGTAATCCACCAATCCCATGAACACAAACATTAAAGTTATATTTTTAGCCTCTGTATGTTCACATACAAGTTGTCCTAACCGACGAATGAAGAAGTGTCTTAGAAGTACAACTCTCATCAAACCACATTATATTCATTCCCGCGGCTCAAGCGTTCAACCCTACTTGATGGTCTTTTACTTTGCACGCCAGACAAGCTTACATTTTCTCAATTCGCAAGCACTTTGCCCGGGATTTTGATCCCACTTTCAAGCTTTCATTATTTTTTATGCGGGTTGGCATCCAACCATTTTCTCTTTACTCTGTTGCACCATGTGTGACCAAAATTATTATATTTCAATCAAAAACTATGAAAAACATATAGTTTGTAGCTGCACACTATATAAACTTTATACACAAACTACTTCATAAATTCCTCTCGACTATGTTTCGTTCATACTCAAAGCCTTTTTCAGTAGGCCTTCTTTCTCTAGATGTACTAAGTAATACTGAAACCTTGCGTCTTAGACGCATCCGAAAAATTATCTTCTTGAAGAGCATTAAACATGTTTGACAGCAGGAAATGAAACAATAAAGAAAACAATATAAATAAATATCATCAGAAAGATGTTTCAATGTTAAATGATTCTTAGCTTTGGAGAGCAGGTCAGTCTTCGCTTCTCCTACTGATTATATTCGTCTTTGTCCTAATTTAAGCACAATAATCCGTACCGTAGAGCCCACTCTAATTACTGAAACAAACAACTAGGTATTGTCAAAGCAGTTTTCATATGTAACGAATTAACATTTAACCCATCAGAGGTTGAAAATTCCACTCGCCCGCTCGCATTTGCGAGTGAACTTCGAGGTCGGACGAGCGGAAATTGGACAACGCAAGCCCTGCAGGGCGAGTGCTTTTTTCCAGTTCGGGGATAGAAATCAAGAGCTGATACTGAGAAGTGAACTTATGATACGCAAGCAGAAAGCGCTTAAAATTTGACAGACAATCATAAGAAATCTGTCAATATATAAAACCGCATCGCTGAGGTAAACAACTGATGACGTCACGGGCACTGTGTTTACTCGGATGCATTCGATTTGTGAAACACGGAGAATATAATACAATTCAAAACGGTCGATCAATACCGCATTTTATTGCGAAGTCGGTAGTTTTAAAAGTGAAACCTACGCACACAATTATTTGGAAATTAAACTTTATATATTTCGTGTCTACTCTCAAAAAACACCTTTCATTGTTTGCATGGCGAAATGGTGAAATTTATGATCGCTCTGATTCAATGTAAGTAAACCTTGGTTACCAAACAAGCAGCCCTTATATTTTCGTCTGCAAAAATGGAAGGATCGGTACTCAAATTTTCAATTTCAGATAAATTTATAGTCATTCAAAAATTTTCTGTTCACAGTAAATGGTAGTAAGACAAGTTCATCAAAAGATGTGAAGAAATTTCAATAAATGATAAAGTTGACTAAACAATGTTTTACTTTTATTTCCACAATTTTATTCACATTCAATAAAACAGGCAAGGTCAGCAGAGTCATCCGGGTTTTTTTTTTCTCCTGAAAATGCAGGGCAAGTGGTAACTCGGATGATCCAAGCTGTAACTACGTGACAGCTTGGAGGCTCCCTGCGATAAAAACGCGTCAGCATTCCCCCTCTGTGTGTGAGGGGTCCAATCGGCGACAAGAACAATTATGGGCACCAATCAGAAAGAAGGTAGTTTTGACCAATTAGATTGCTTATTGCTTCCATTTCCGGTAATTAACCCTATAGCACTCAATACGTCTATATCGTTTCTTTTGCCCCCACTTCAGTCGACCAAGATCGACATTTTACTATTTTCTGACATCGACACTTTGGTCGATATACCATATACAATCAAACCTGTTAAAATTCTCTTAGATATCACAATTAAATATTTTCTTTTTTTCACAAAAATGTAAGCTATGATGGTATTTTTATCAAGTATTAGTTAAACTAAGAAATTACCTTACATAATATTGCATAAATTCCCCTTTAAACAGCGAATCACTAATAAAATTTTCCATAAAATTTCCACGTTGCTAGGGCGCTCTATGCCTCTTCCTAAAGTACCATTTAACGTGTTGTGTGATGTACGGCGGTGTCTAGTATATGTGTGTGACGCGCGTCGCTCCCGTCTGGGGTAATAAAACTAGGCGTTTAATATTTAGACCAACAACCCGAAAGATGTACTATTCGATACTCCCCCTTTATAACATGCCCGAAGTTGTTTATATAGCTTTTTTACTTTAGGAATCAATTGTTTAAAAGACATAGCTGTTATCTATATCTCTGTTTATTTTCCATTCGCGCTCGCCCAACCTGCAAATAATATACTTTGAAATAGTTTCTAGATTTATATTTCAGATTAGACCCATAATGCCTATTTCTATAATCAAGAAAATATCAAATCGAGAGCCTATTTTCTCATAGAATCGACCATCAGAAATGATAGGCTAAAGGCTTTTTTTGTGGCAAAAGTTTCCATAAAAAAATTCTCTGATGGTTTGAGTGTTTTCTAGATTTTTGCTTAGAGTCACAAATATCTTTACTCAATGAATGAATATCTACGTATTCAATTGAAAGCAACTGTTGCAATACTTTGGCAATTGACAAAATTCATACGAGGGAAAGGGAATCTCGGTTTTAATGATCTATTCTACCAAACGAAAAGGAACCAATATTATATTCCCGCCAGAATTTACCTGTCATTTTAACTCCGCCCTTTTCTACAGATTTCCCAACATGCAGTATCTCGAAAAATCGATATCCGCTTGACGCGCTTTTACATCGAATGCATCCAGACGTAGAGTGAAATATCTACGTCTGGATCATTCGGACTAGGCAAGTGGCTATGGTTGCAGGGCGAGTGAATTCCATGAACCACTTGCCCTATAGGGCGAGTGGCTCTAAAAATATTTTTCAATACCTGCCCATTTTTTAAAAGCAAGTTACTCCACGTTTCTCACACTATTCTAAATGACAATTAAGTTTAAAGAAAACACAATCTGTGTCAGATAAGTCTCTACCTTTAGGGAGAATCTATAAGCGTAACACACACATGTATTATAATCAATGTAAACAATGTATGAAAGACGATCTTTTCTTGATAGTGATCATAACCACGAATTTGCTAAAAGTTCACTCGAATGCACTCCATCTTTCTGAATTCTGCTAGGAATCACCGTTTTTCTGTATTTTGTTGGGAAGCACTCATCGGAAATCGTAGAGTTTTTACATGTGTTGCATACACATTTTGCATATTCTCGAAAATGACTGATTTCTTAGCAGCTTTATTTGTCATTAGTAAACTAACAAATTGCATATGCTTGCACTTAAAGATTCATGGTAAAGCACCCTTCCTTGTGATGTTAGACTGCTTGTCATAGAGGCTGATGGTGAAATCGTCTTGCTTGGTAGAATGTATTCATTGAAAGTGTCACCATCAGCACACACTGAGAGCTGTGAAATGTCGGCGTCTTTTGAAAGTGAGCCAGTCACAAAACACACAATTTTCACCCTCTGTCTATATTGTGATTTTCTGCCTCTCTTTTGATGATAGGAATAGTGTCAATATCACTATGGTGGGTTGTAGCGACACCAGTCTTGTATTTTGTCCCTTCCTCTTTTTCTTTAAGACACAACTTTAGCCTATCTCTTAATTTATTGTTAAGTTTGCTCAGTTTGTTTGCTAGTTCACCATTATATGTTTGATGCCTACTCTACTCTGTGTCTCTTCAAGCCCTCTTTCTTACATGTGTGTCCAGGGCGACAGTCCTATTCTCTCAAACACATTGGACATGTAATGATTTCCAAGGTTCTTTTGGGCAACAGCACATGCCACTCTCAAATGAAGGTTTTCAGAAGCTGAAAAGTGGCTTCTTTTTGGAGCTGTAGCTGCACCCATTGCACTGAAGCTTTTGACATCTTTAGTGAAGCCCCCTGGTGCTAGTTTGTTGGCATTCTGACTAAACACACTAGATATTAGTCCGGCAGATAAATAGCAATTATTCCGATAAGCGTGCAATAGTTTCTATAGAAAATGTTTTTGTATTTTTATGTAGCTCAGGCATTGTAAATCACAAAACTGCATGATGACACCCTGTCACCCTTGAGCATTTCCGTAAAACAAGATGGCGGACAAAATGGCCGCCGAAAATTAAAAACTGCATAATTTGAACATTTGGTTTTTATTTAGAACAATTATAATGCCACAATGCAATTAAATTTACAAAACAAGTTACATGATACCTAACACATACACTGCAATAAATCAAGTGGTCTTAATTGGTACTTAATATGATTAAATGGCCGCCGATGCCACCGTAATTAGTCGATTTTGACACATAGTCAGGTTTACTTCCGTTTACACTTGTTGGTCCATTGGACTGTGATATAAATATGGTATGGGTTACCAAAAAGTGTCTTAAGGAGTCTGGTCAATGAGTCACAATTTGAAGGTCTCATGATGAACTAAAAAGAACATCGAAATCAATCATTCGACGATTTTCCCTGTTAATTGCAGCATAGACCCTCTCCACGACAGACACAGAAAACAGTTCACGATAATCGAGAATTGTTACAACGGCAACGCAACTGGGCACGGCATTTGACTTTCACATGAACACCGTATCAGTTTCAGTATTTCTTGCGGGGCCATCCGTACTTCCGTAGGAACCATAATGGGAAGCAATGACTTTGTTTCTGCGATTTAAGTCTAGCCTTATTCCAATGGATCAAGCTGTGATGGATCAGAGACGACTGTATACTTCCAAACACAGGTCTGATAGTGTGCTCGTTTGACATTCTCTTTTAAAGTTTCTGTTGTTGGGGGAAGTGTCTGAAGTGTTGGGGCCAATGCTGGCGACTTCCCTACCTTCTTCGCCCAAGTTGCAAATTTGACGTCGGACATTGTTTCTTTCCCGTCAATGCCATAGCATGAAGCCATGAATGTTGTTGATTCGTCTACAATAGTCCGAAAGGCTGCTGTTTCATCACATAAAGATGTAAGAGGACACTTTCCAGATTTCAGGACTTAAACAACAGTTTGCCAATTCGGTGACAACATGCTATAGTGTCACATCCAGATAAGGCGTGTGCTGCTAGTAAGTAAGGGATGATTCCCTTTATTGCATTAACTGTTGCATTTATGTCAATCACTGCACGACCTTGAACTGGCGATTCCATTATCACTTTTACAGCAATTTGATTGATCATTAAGTGATAAAGTACTAACACAAACACGTCTGCGTCATCCGATATAATGGCAATGCCACCGTCCGTCTCATGCATGATAAGAACCATTTGCTGAACAAGAATGTTATCAGCTTCCTTGTGTGATGTGCGCATATCTTGACGTCTTGTGCTTACGTTCCTATTTACCTCTAGGGGCACATCATCTTCTCCGGTTATGACGTGTTTGTGGTGAACTTCATTTGAAAAGGATGTGTTTGTTGACAAGTCTTCGCAAATCAATGCAATTAACTGCGTCTTGTTCTCTGTAACATTTAGTACAGAGTTTTGTGGAGGCAGCTTCATAACTGTGGCAATCTGGTGTATCCGACAGGATGTTGCTCCTCGCATTGCTCTAGTCTCTCCTTCATGCTATAATCTCTGTATCTAGCAAAGACAATGTACACATTGTGTTGATTTAGTTTTCGCCCAATGTATTTTCTAAATAGAGTTACGTAATCTTGAACGGTCCCATTAGCTGGCCAGTGAATAATGTATAGTACAGCCAAACCATCAATTACAGCATGCCCTATTTGCTTGAATGAATGTCTTGCTGATGTTTCAACATGTAAAAATCTTTTGAGTTGAGATTTTGCTTTCGAGGTTTTAAGATTGCCAGAGTCTTCAAACAGAGCGGTTGGCACTGGTGACAATTCATATGACAGAACATCTTTCATGTCAATATCTCTTGAGCTAGCCTGTAGACCTATGTAGATAACTATGGTATAGATCAACTCTGTATCAAACGATTGTACATCACCTATGCTTAATGATTTCTTGCAAGCAGTTTGTGTTGTCACCGATCGGCTTATTGGTTCATGAAACGATTGTGGCCATCTTTCTTCAAACTTTGTCATTTGATTAAATCCAAGCTCTAAAGCATTGTCTACATTGACAATTGGTGGTGCTACCTTCCCAGATACAATATTGACCAGTCCTGGAGGTCCTGGAAGTTGGTCATCAGGTCGCGAAGGATGAATTCATTCATCGATTTTATATTTGATTGCTTTCCGATCTTTTCTGTCTGACGCTATCCTGGCTTTTGTTTCTTTCTTGTGTATTACCACCCCATTAGGTCTCTCTTTATCACTGAGTAACTCAATGTCCTGCTCGATTTGAGTGCATATATTTAGCCTCAATGCCCAGACCTTTAATGTTTCTGGTTTTAAAGTACATGTAATCCCAAATGATCCCTGAGGCACTGTGGCCTTACCTCATGAAGGTAGTCTCTATAAACATGTCAGACCAAATACCATTCCATATTCCAGGCACGTGCCTTACTACATGCTCGCCCTTCAGGAACCTTTTCTCGACAGGTAATGGTAACGCCTCCATAGACTGCAAGTAGTATGATCCATAACGGGCATAGTTAACATGTCCAGGAGCAAAAATATACGGGAGCATGGATTTAACAACTGACAAGTGCAAACACCAATCATCTTCTCTCTCATCGCGTACATATATCATCATTAATAAGACCCCCTTAATGAGACAATCAATGCACAATTGTCTCTGTCCCTGCAAAGATAACTTTCTTCGCAATGATACAAATGGTCAATCGTATCTACTCGGCAATCCCCGTCACAAGTCGGTAGATATGCCTCGTAAGCAGTTCATGAATACACCAGAAATCCTGGGGTAATTCGGCTGATTTCCGGCGGATTACTCTCATGATTACAACATGCACACCATGCAGACAGGCACTATATATTTATATAAATACACACAACTTGGTTATATATCACATTTGAATGGGTTTTTTTTTATAATGTTTTCATAAAAGATCAACACATCTTTGTTTCATATTTTCTCAATCGTATCTTTTCGGCTTGTGTCGGAAATTGCCGATTAGATACGATTGCAAACAGACATGCCCTTCGTCAATGACCTACTTTCAAAATGGCTCCCCATTACCTCCGAGGCTGTTTTAAGAAATGGCTGAGGTGTTCCAAATGACAAATGGTGTGATGCTGAATCAAGGGAAATAACTTTTTATGTTGCTGATTAAGGGAAGCAATTCTTTCATTACTTTTTGACTACTAACATAATGGTAAAAAAAGTATGTAATCTTCAAATAAATGTTTCCAAAATGGTTTTAAACAAGAAACTATATATTAGTAGAATCGAAATGCACACTATAATGTCCAAAATTGTGTTCTAAGATATGATACTTATTACATAATTGGTTAATAGAAATTCCCTATATTTTGCGCAATTTTCCGCATAACTAATTTCTTAAAAAATTGGCTGAAAATCCAAAAGTGGTACCACATGTTAAAAATTTGTATATTGGCTATCATAATGATGTTCTCTCAATATTTCATCATTTTACATTAGAAAATCTATGATATAATCCATCATATAACCAGATTTTATTCCCAACATGATATTTGGCAGCCATTTTGGACGCCATCTTGAATTATGAGAAATGCTCAAGGGTGACAAGGTGTCATCATGCAGATTCTGCTTAAGTAACACCCTGACAACAAAAAAATGCAAAAATATTTTCTATAGAAGACATTGCACGGTCCATCGCATTATCTGCCGGACTATATTGACTCCAAGCTGAGTCTGGTTTTGTCCCCTTTTGTCACTCTTTATAGTTTTGTGCATGTACTCTGCTGGATTAGACGCATATCCACACCATTACTCACAGTCTGTATACTGACCAAATACATGCAGAACAATTTGGTCCAATTCGTAGCTTTCAATGCACAGGGTCACCTCTGGTTTGTCCCATCGCTTAGTTGAAACATTTCTTCAGGTATCTGATCACGTTACAAATCAGAGATTTGCGTTTGATTGTAGAGTGTATAAGCTGTTTACTAGGAGCTTTGAGCTATCATTTATGTCACTCTATTTGGTTATGGTATGGTTCAGATCCTGTTTAATCCTAACCATATGATTTATGTCACTCCATTTGGTTATGGTATGGTTCAGATCCTGCGCCAGTAAACACGGAACAACTATGACGAGACGTAAAGCTTATTTATTGCTCAAACAACATTAGCGCTGGAACTCCATACAAAATGGCGGACAAAGAGAGAGGGGAGATAATCCGTGATAACAGCCTACAGTATATCTGTACTATTTCAATACACACTATACATATAGTGGCGCAACCTTCCTTCTTTCTCTTTCCTTGAAAAAATAAAACATTTCTGTTCTCAATGGAAAACAATATATATATATACAGAGAGAGAGGCAAAAAGCATACTTGTGCCAAAACACTGAAACCATATCTCTATTGAATATTTACCTTACTTTGTGGATTAATCATGTTTAAGAACAAAACAAAACATTTCCTGCACATGAAATTGCTATAAGAGCGTACCTCAGGCGCATGAAATTGACTAGACGTGCATATCACTATTTTCTGATGTATGACTCTGTTAATAATCAGAAACTTTGAGTACTTATCATTGAAACTAAAATTTTTAGACTAGCTATTCCCAACACACTAAATGTTAAATTATTGACACAGTTAAAGTCTACAGCTCAAGATGTGGCATAGTCCTTCAAATACTCCGGTGGTTTCCGACTGCGATGAGACATACGGCGGGGAGCTTGTTGGTCAAGTAGTTGGCTATCGTCGAAAGTTTCTTCAGCCATTTCGACAGTTTGTGTATTAAGAAACGAATCGAAGGGTCCGTTCAAAACGTCTTCCTGGGCGTCATTCGGTGGAACAATTAATGCTGGTGGGATGTCTATTGTCGTTTGATCTAGGTCCAGATTGTCCATAGGCGTTGTGTCGGTATCCTCTTCATTTTCACAAATGATTTGGTCCTGTATTAAACTGCTAGAATTTATCTCAGAGTTGACACGATAACATTCTGATTGTTTCACTTTGTATGATGACGCGCGTAACTGATTTCCGACGAATTTTTTTATGAAACACCACTCTCCGTCCATAGAAACTACAATATATCGGTCCCTGGCACGAGTCTTCTGTTTGTCGGAATACAGATACACAATATCTCCTACACTAATATTTTCGGAATATCGAGAATATTGCGGACATTTCGATTTCTCGCTATATGTGTGGTTCTTTTCACGAATCGTGTGTTGTTTCATGATTAAGGCCTGATCCGAAATTGGGAGTTGTTCATGGGTGAACTGATTTCGTTGTGTCCACATTTCTCGTGCTGACAGTCCTTGATTGCGGATACGCGAGTTTAACCTTGCAACACAAATAGCTAGTTCCAAAGGCGATACTGTGCCACCTCCGGGTTCATGGCGGAGCAGCTCTGTTTCGAGTTCAGCAATCCCTTTTTCAGCGACAGGGTTTTTGTTCGCGTTTTTAATCCTCCCGATTTGAAGTGATATGTGAAATTGTTTTAATGACGCGTCGTCTCTCAAAGATGCGAAGCCAGGAGCCGGGTCAACTCGAACAACCGCACCCGGTCCATCAAGTGGATGTAGGCCTACAATTAACTGAATCAATGAATTGCGCAATGTATTGCGTTTCTCGTCTTCTATTAAGCATGCCGATGTATAAGATGTGACAGTTTCCCTGACTAAGAGAATCAATTGACGGTTGCGCTTCAACACATCTGCAGCAAAGTTCATGCCTATTGCCTCTGGGGGATCCTCAGATGATTGCTTAATGAGGTTGTCTGGAAAGCTTTGTAATGAAGCACAGGTATGACAGGAACCATGTAATCGATCGATAGCCTTTGACAAGTCCAGAGCAAAGAAATTTCTCTTAACGACAAGCTGGAGTTGATGCCTTGATGGGTGATCCAATCGGATATGTAAAGCCATGATCAGGCCGTCCAAAACGCTTCTTGGGACTACTATCAAGTCCGTTGGAGGAAGGAGAGGATCGTTTCGGCGAACAATGAGTAATCCATCCCTTGCTACAGACGCGACACTTAGATACCTTTTGACGCCTTTAATGTTGGTGAGCTTTTTTGAAGGACGTGTACCCTGTTTTAAGTGTGCCATTACCCGGCGCAAGTCCGGACATTCAGACTGTACATCCTTCCAAGCCGAGCGCGAAGTGAAAGGTAGTTTACTGGTATTGTCTATTATGTCCTGAATGCTTACTGATCTAACAACCGAGTCTTCTAGGGTGCAAATAAATGTGCAAACTTGACATTTTGGCTGGTAACAGTCTGGGGCATTTCGGCTTGCGAAATCAGAAGGAATGTTGGCGGTGCCAGAAAGATGTTTGACGGTTGTTTGATATCGACTTACGACGGAAAGGAACGATGTTACTCTCGGACTGGCTGAAAATTCACCGCGAGATAACTTCGAAATGGCTTGCACACACGGTTTACTGTCGGTCAATACACAGGCTTGGTGTTCTGATTGGATAATAAATGGAGCAAAATGCTTCACAGCTGCAGCGATGCACAATGCTTCAACCTCACAAGGTAGCCATGTCACTTGGTGCTTCCTTAGCTTTGCACTAAAGAACCCAGCCAGGAGCAGCCTGGTGTTTCGGGTCACATATAATGTTGCGCCGATGCCATGCTTCGAAACTGATCCGTCGGTTACGATCCATAGTTTATCACTCGCTTTTGGGATAGTGATCGATTTGTTTGATTGAAGCGACTGTTGGGCAGTCTTGAAATCTGTCATTAATGTATCTGTCCAATTGATCTTGTCACGGGATTCCAGTCCAGCTATAGCTTGATCTAGTGAAGACAGAATACTGGAACAATTTGGTAGGACTCTTGCTAGCATCTTATAGGCACCTATGAAGGATCGCATACCATGAACCGTGTCAGGTGGTGGACACGAAGACAACACTGCAATCTTATGGGGGCTTGCTGAGATTTTGCCATCTGTCCAAACCCATCCAAGAATCGTTGTGGTTCGTGGACAAATGATTGTCTTTGATGGAGATAGATGTAAGTTCGATTCTTGCAACGCCTGTAACACACGGGCCCAATTTGCAACAAGTTCCTCAGGTGTATTTCCCCCACAATAGAGATCATCTGCCAATTTAGCAACGCAGCCATCTTGCAAACAGTCACCTAAGACACGGCACATTAATTCCTCCAATGCTGTTTCGGACCCTGGCATACCCATAGCACACTTGGTATATACGCGAACGCCTCGAAATGGAGTAGCCACACCACAATATTTCATTGATGTACGCGCCAATGGTATCTGATAAAACGCGTTTGACAAGTCCGACACGATAATATATTTCCACTGACCAATAGTTCGTAGAATTGAATCAACATCAGGCATGAGGGATGGCTGAGGTTTACTGTACTGTCCAACTTCAGCAAAGGCTGTAACTAGGCGGAAGCCTCCAGAAGACTTCTTGACAAGAAATGATGGATTAAGATACTCTGCTGTGATTCCAATATCCTCTGGTCGCTTGAAAACCCCCTGTGCCTCTAGTTCATCAAATTTCCCCTGTAATTCAACCAGCTTGTTTCGAGAATACTGAGGAACGCGGCCTTTTCTTTGTGGCGGTTCAACGGGGCCCATATTTACAACAGCTTCGAATGGACCAGCTGCGCCGTTGTATCCTTGTAGGTCAGGGCTGAAAATTTGATCATACTCCTTAAGAAGCTCCTTTAATTGGCTTCGATTCTCGAGCGGCAAGATATTGTCAGGGTCTAATGTAACTTTGCCTGAAAAATAATCTTTAACAGGACTTCGCTGCTCCTGTGGATTCAGCATTGTAGGTGGGGCTATGCAGTCATTCAACCCAGGAGAATGAGTATACAGTACTTGACATACATGGTCATTCTTCCTGAGTTGTTGGGGTTCACATGTGTCATTGTAGAGACGGATCTTACCCGCTATTGTCTCAGTGATTTGTGGGCGTGGCCAATCACGAGTACCTTTTGGAGTGTCGTCTACTCGGGGCTCGATGGCGAGAGTGTAGTCATCTTTGGAGTCAAGGGGAGAGTCAAGTTCGACAAAACTACCTGGCCAGACAGTGGTAGACTTTGCTCTTAATACAAATGCTTGGGTTCGACGGATGCGGTTTTCTTTTCGATCTGATGAAGAACCATACTTAATGACATCACACCCTTCTATGTTGATCTGTTGTATTGCTGGTCTTACTGATATGTCGTTACTTGACATGAAAGGAATGCCTGCTAAAACGTCAACATCTAGGTCACTGACAACAAGAGCTTCTAGGTAAAGATCGGTGTTCTCTCTCGATAGAGTCATACGAGTTTCACCAACGATTTGTAGGGGTGTTACTCCATCTGCTTGTAAGGCACTTTGTTTACTTTTGGTAATTACTGCTCCTATCGATCGTGCAGTAGATTCTCGAATCATGCTAACTTCTGCTCCAGTATCGAGTATAAGCTGTAATGGGTAATGTTTGTAAAATGCCTTAAAAAATGGGGACTGTTTTGTAATGACGCGGCGCAAAGAGGCAACAACGCGTAACTTATGTGGTTCATTGTCAGCCATTTCGTCAATTGGTGAAGGGAATTCATCTTCGCCAGACTCGGGATCATCATCAATGGGTATCGTCTGTCGTGCTTTCGTCATGTACAGTCTATCTCCCTCAGGTAAGAATTTACAGGTGCTGAGGTAATGTTGGTAGGACCTGCCAGCCTGTTTACATAAAACACAAGTCTTTTGTGGCCGTTTTTGGTATGCATTACTTCGAGATGATCCACGCTGAGTACTTTTAAATGCTGTTCTAAGAACTTTGGCATCGGCAATGGAGTGAACCTCATCTAACAAGCTATCCAGAGCCATGGAAATTTCTGGCTTGAGGGATGCCAGTGTTTGTGAGCGCAGCTCTGTGCCATATCTTTGTTTGACAAGGGAGGGTAGTTCTGGGTGAATCAGCCTTAACCATGTAAGAACAACTAAGTTTTCAAGGGTAGGAGAAAGTTCTTCGTCTTCTTCAGGTACATTCCCATGGTGCTTAATGGTACCACCAGCATGCAGGAGGTTATCTTCAACAAAACTGGTAAGTCTCTGGTAAAGGTCCTCTGGTCTCTCATTGGGTTCAAGCCGGATGTTATTGAAATCAAGAAAATGGCTTCCTGACGTCTGAAACCCGTAATGTAGACGTATAGATTGCCACACCCCTTTTATTGATGTTGAACTCTTAACAATGGTATTACGAGATATAACTGGGCAGTAATTCGCAATTTGACCCAACATAAGCTCAAGTTGGGTACACTTCTGGGCGGCAGAACGTCGTGCCGCTTCTTGGACAGCTTCACCATCGTCGGTAAGTCCTCGAAGGGGAGTAGCATTTGTTTTCTTACCCCAAGTAAAATCGTCAATAAGGAATCGGGCAAAATTTGGGTCCAGAGAAAGGGTGTATTGTAAGTTCTGTCGCCAGGCCTCAAAGGTCGTAATGTTTTCATTTTTACTTAAAGCCCATTGTTTTGGTGCTCTTGCGCCTGCCATGATGTCTATTGAGACAGAGTTTAACTAGTTGTTTACGTATAACAGCTATAAGTAGAAGCTGCCTTGTCAATCACTGAGCACGTGGGTTGTTGTATTTACCGTTGTTAATCGTTCTTTTGCATCGAACTGGGTATTTCTCGCTGTGTAGAGATGGGCGAAGGGTTCATGAAGCCGCTGCCACCACGCCAGTAAACACGGAACAACTATGACGAGACGTAAAGCTTATTTATTGCTCAAACAACATTAGCGCTGGAACTCCATACAAAATGGCGGACAAAGAGAGAGGGGAGATAATCCGTGATAACAGCCTACAGTATATCTGTACTATTTCAATACACACTATACATATAGTGGCGCTGTTTAATCCTTACCATATGATTTATGACACTCCTTTTGGTTATGGTATGGTTCAGATCCTGTTTAATCCTAGCCATATGATTTATGTCACTCCATTTGGATTCGGAATGGTTCAGATCCAGTTTAATCCTATAATCCTAACCATATGATTTATGTCACTCCATTTGGTTATGGTATGGTTCAGATCCTGTTTAATCCTATAATCCTAACCATATGATTTATGTCACTCCATTTGGTTATGGTATGGTTCAGATCCTGTTTAATCCTAACCATGTGATTTATGTCACTCCATTTGGTTATGGTATGGTTCAGATCCTGTTTAGTCCTATAATCCTAACCATATGATTTATGTCACTCCATTTGGTTATGGTATGGTTCAGATCCTGTTTTATCTTAGCCGTTGTTGTTGTATCACCATCCATGATAATGATGGTTACATTCACGCCTTGTTTTTCAACGGATTTGAGTCCTATACCAACATCAGGTTCGATTGCCACTCTATTTTTTTGTACAAGCGTGATCTGGTTTTTAAGCTGGTTTCTTTTTGCACTTTGACAAATTCTGCAATCAGTCAATTGTATATCTTAACCCTTAAAAATACACCAAATTTTCAGCTGTCCCAAATTGAAAGAGTTTGCAGATGGCATTTAAAAATGTGATGAAATTGGAAAGTAATCGTCTAATAGAGTAGAAAACATTGTGGAAAAAGGAGAAATTGCTAATTTTTATTAAGAGCAATTTCTCCTTTTCCCACAGTGTTTTCCAGAGTCATCTATAAGAAAATGGTAAAATGTCCTTATTGTTTGGTAATGGGTTGAGCACAGACCTTTCCATTGGTTTTGCCGATAAGTACAGAGTGTTCATACTTGTCGACAATAATTGGTTACTTGTCGACAGTTTTTGGTTGCTTTCCTTTATAAAACTTATTTTTCTCAGTAATAATTGAACTTTAGGATAGTCAGATGTTTTTTATTCAGCTTGCTGATGTGCGAGAAGATTCACATATTGTTGCTAATCGATGAGTAATTGTCTGATTTCTCAAACTGTATCTATTATTAGAGATCAAGCTTTTTACATTAAGTTATACATATGATATACATGTTAATAATTGTCTAAGATGACGGGTTTCTTAGCAGCTTTATTTTGTTAAGAATGAACAATGAAATTTTATATATGTCTTGCTGATGATCTAAGATGGCTGATTTCTTAGCAGCTTCATTTTGTCATTAGTGAACAACAAATTACAATTAATACATTCACAGGGTCCTGCATGGCCCAGTGGTTTAGGTGGTGCACTTAGAACTATAAGGTCCCTGGTTTGAGCCACACTTACACCTCTAGTGGGAGTGGCCTGACGCCTTTTGTCAAATCATTTCAGAGCCCTAGCCTAGTACTGGTGAATCCAGGAAAGCTGTATCATAACTGAAAAATTGTTGACACAGCGTTAAAAGCCATATAAACAAACACATATAGAAAGTGTTCGTTACCCAAGATGACTGTTTTCTTAGCAGCTTTATTTTGTCATAAGTGCACAAGATAGCTGCATATTTATACAAGTTGTGAAGAGTCCACTATCGGTTCTATCTAAGCATCTTTATTTGTCATAAGAGAACAAGGTCGTTACATGTGTCCTGTTTGAAATAAATCAAGGTGACTGATTTTTGGCAGCTTTATTTTGTCATAAGTGCATAAGATAGCTACATATACAAGTTGTGAAGAGTTGGCTATGAGTTATTTCTAAATGTTTTATTTGTCATTATAGGGACAAGGTAATTACATGTGTATTGTTTGAATTAGTCAAGATGAATGGTTTCTTAGCAGCTTTATTTTGTCATTTGTGAACAATTTAGCTACATATTCAAGTATTGAAAATTGAATTTAGTATGAGTTATTTTTAAGCATCTTTAATTGTCATTAGAAAAGAAAGTAGTTTAAGTACAGGACTGGTGTTACTTCCTTATCATTCAAGAGTACCAATTTCTTAGCAATTGATTTTTTATTAGAGAACCAGGTAGAGCCATATATATTTGCGGAATTGTTGATGCTGTGGTCTCATTATTTCCACACAGCTTTCTTTTGCTGCGATCTCGTTTAGTTTTTCCCCATGCTGTTGGCTTTGTGGCTACTGGTTTTGCAAAAAGATAACAGGTTGCAGCTAACACTGTTTTTTGCAGGGTTGTTTGTGTCTGTATGGACTGCAGCATAATCATTAGATGTAGTTATTCAATATACTCTAGTACTGTGCCTCATAGGAACATGTCTCTGTGTTCTGGTATTCTTTTTTCTACCCTCTTCTGTTAACTTCAAGTCTGGTTTTATCATTGTGACCTATCACTTCATCATAATTCTTAGTAAGCAAATATAGTTTTTATAGAGATTTTCATTCAATTGGCCAACACACAGATGCATTCTTTGACTCAAAACCAGTGCTAAACTCAATATAAGGTGAAAGTACAAAAGAATTTGGGATCATTTCATTTAGCTTTCGAAGAACATTTATGGCTACCTCCAGTAATATGGTCTCATAGTTCATTTACAGTTTCCTTTATTTTTATGCTGACTGAAAATCCAAATTTCTGATATTCTCTGAAAAGACTGCTCAAAAGAATCTGTTTTGGGGTACCCCCAATACGTTGATGTATCAGTCACAGTAGTGTCACTCCTAGAGTCAGTCTGATGGCCTGTGACGTCAGTCTGTAATGGCTTCATTCTGTAGTCTGGCAGTGGTTTCTAGAGTAAACAGAGTTGCTGTAGCATGACTGCAGCATTCACCAAGGTCAGCCCTACATGTACAGTGTTCAGACTGGATGGTTTCCTCCAATAAAAACGTAATTGAAGGCTTTTTATCATAACTCATTAATGGAGCATTAGACCTGCAATTATATGCACTTTCATTAGATAATGCCAGGTTCAATCCTCACAGGGGTGCACTTGGAGTTCTGGTGGCAGTATACTTTGGCACGACACTTCAGTGCCAACCAAGTACTAGAGAGCTCTAAAAATTGATGAAATATTGTTGAAATGGTGTTAGACCCCATATAAATAAACATATGATGACTTAACAGATTCTATAGAATTCCTTGGAACCTACACATATCATGGGTTGGCTTTTGACTCTACCTCTGCAGCATGCTTACATTTGAGCATAAATATGGAATGAAAATTAGGAAAATATTCTTTTATAATTTTATAATTCTTTTATGAAATAAATAATCCAGATGACATATTTATTAGTAGAGTTTTTATTTATTGGGAAAGTTTCCAGATATTTGCATGGAATTTGCAAATGAATTTGCGAACTAAGGCCTATGTATGAAAAAAATCTTGATTTTTTAACAGCTTTAAATGGCCTATAATGGACAAGGTAGCTACATAAACATGTTGCCAAAATGAATTTTGAGGTAAATGTTTTAAATAAAGGAAATGTTTCTAGGATCGAATTACATGCTTTGTTGAAATAAATCACAAGAATGAATTGTATTTCGTGAAAAAGTCAATAACTCTAACATTCCAGAATAAGGAATTGCACAGATATGGATTTTTTGGGGAGCATGGATAGGGACATGGTGACGTTTTTTTCCCCATTAAACTCTTTAAACAAGAAGTGTCTGATTAAAATAAGTTATATTCTTTTTATAAGTTGACATCTCATTTACATAAGGGACTGGGGTCCTCATGGCTAAGTGATTTAAGGTGTTGGAATGGTTGCCAGGGGGGTTTCATATTTAAGCCCCACTGATACAACTTGGCTATTTTCTTTGCACGCTCATTTAGCTAGACCTTTCAAAGCCTTAGCCAAGTACTTTTAAAGCACAGGAGAGCTGTAATATAACTGTAAAGTTGTTGACACTGCATTAAATCCTTTAAAGAAAAGGAAAATCATATATTAACATACAGAAAAAATATTCATGATTAATTGGTTTCATTTACTTTGATTTACCTATTCCCCTACAGCAGAAGACAGGATGAAGGTATGTCACACAATTAATAAAAATGATAGTAATATCGAACAAAACAATTCTCCTTTTGTACCAGTAGTTAATTAGCATTATCCTTTCCACAGGTATCAGTAACAAAAAACAACAACAACCACAAATAAATGTGTATTGTACTATATACTTGTATAATTCAATAACAATTTTTTTTTGTAACAAGCACCTGTGGTCCTATCTACTTTTCTCAAGGCTATAGAATTGTCTTAACTCCTAATTCCTTAATACTATTAAGAAGTTGCCCTAATCTGATAGATCTTTTCATTATTGTCCCTACTGTTTTCCTGGATCTTCTTGTCATCTGTTGTTATTTCCAATATGGATCAACCACTTGCAAGTTACCATATGGGGATATTGTAAGGTCATATGGAAGTGTACAACATGTGTCTTTATTTTCTTCTGGAAAAAGAGAAACTAATGGCTAATGATTTTTTCAATCTTTTAAGCATGATTTTCAGTTAAAGTCTGATTTATGCAAACAGGTTAGATCCAGACCAGCCGCCAAATAAATTGGCATCTGGCCTGTGATCTAACCTGTTTGCTAATCTGAGTATCTTCCTCAACAGAATTAAGGGTATATATATAAGGTTTTGGAAAGCAGACACAAAAATCCCTTTTTTTTATTTTTTAGATATTTACACAGCATTCAAAGGGTTTAGTGTGCATCAGGAAACTGTGGGCTTTTGAACAAGTTGATATGCAAAAGCTGTCTATTTCATAGCAGTAAGATATGTTCTTGTTCTTTTTTATTTTATTTTTCTGTTATTATTTCCTTCTAAAATACAGAAATTGTGGTTGCATAATCAATGTAAATATATGTTGTTGTTTTTATGTCTGAAATTTGATATATCAATTGATTTCATAATAAATTTTGCATTACTTTACATCTTTCTTTTTTTCCTTATTTAAATTCTGGTTATTTATAATGTATTATGCATTCTCAACTCTTGTGCTATCGCAGCTCGACCAATCAAAGTCAGAGGCACTTTGATGGCCCCCAAAAAACTGGAATGTTGTTTATGCAGACAGCAAGACGTTTTATGCAAAGCAAAGCAAACCTTTGTCTGTGGTGTGACTTGCAGGTTGGGACATGAATTGTTATATTCATTTATTTAAATAATGTGAAATGTGGCTGGTCTAACCAGTTTCTTATATCTATATATGACAAAACGATCTGCATGGTAACATTTTGTGGGTCCTATGTGGCACACTGGATAAGGTGACAGAAACTTGGGTCCTTGGTTCGAGCTCCACCAACAAATCTGGTTTTGTTGAAGTGTCCTTTGGCAATTCACTACAAAAAAACAGGGTAATGCTTAAAGGTTCTTGTTCACAGATGAAGCGAACAAGGTAACCTTTGAAATTCAAGAGTAATGACAATTTTGTTCACATAGACCCGAAGTTACAAAGCTCTGTGAGACAGCTCTGTCTAGAACTGGTGAATCCAGGAAAGCCTCAACACAATTAAACAATTATGGATACAGGTTCGACCCTTATGCGAAGAAACAAGGGTTCAAAAAACTATAAGAATCAGTTGGACGAAAGATGTGAGACCATGTGCAGGCCTTCCAGCATTCCTGCTTTTTCCAATCAAATTTTTTGAAAGCTTCCTACTTTTTGCTCAAAAACTCCTACTATTCCTATGTTTTGGAACACTGAGTCCACAAAAAAATAAGTTATGAACGTTGTGCTTGTTATATTTGCAGAAAATTATGACAAAATATGTCAAATTGGCTGGTTTCAGTTGTTGAAAGGCGTGGCCCAAAAAAAAGTTCCATGCTGATGAAAAATGACCACACAGTTCAGCAACAGAAACTGGCCAGCATTGGTATTCAAGAATAGTCAACATGGCAAAAAAATTCATTCTTTTGTAGAGTTTTGCATTTAGATCATCTCCTCGTTTTAGTTATTTGCAATGGTTAATTGACAATTTAACTGAAAATAGTCCTTCTTTTCCTCCTTTTTTTTAATTATTATTCCTGCTATTTCCTACTTTTCTGTCAGAAAACCTACATTTTTCCTACTTCTTTATGAGTGGCTGCTGGACTGCCTGTATGTGTCCTATTAACCCACATAGTGTTATTATACTGCGGCCTTTGCAAGCGTGATGGCTAAGGTTCACAAATATCCAGTCAATGCCCTTAACTTTCTAGACTGAAACAAGTGGTAAATCAAACGGTGTGTTGTGATAAATCAAATTGCTTGCAGACTGAAATGACATGACCCAAAGCTTGCAATGAATATTAATACGTAATACCTGTGTATATTATCAGCAGTTCATGCTTTTTGTGTGCATATGGCTATCCGTGGCCTTGTGGTTAGAGTACAGAACTTGGAATCACATGACCCAAAGCTTGCAATAAATACTAATACGTAATACCTGTGCATATTGTCAGTATTACATGCTTTTTGTGTGCATATGGGCAGCCATGGCCTGATGATTTATTAGAGTACCGAACTTGAGATTTCATGACCCAAAGCTTGCAATGAATACTAATACGTAATATCTGTGCATACTGTCAGTGTTACATGCTTTTTGTGTGTAAAGGGGGAAGCCATGGCCTGGTGTTAAGAGTGCAGATCTTGAAATGTCATGGCCACTCTACGTCTTGATTCATATCCAGTTGACGTCGTTTATCTTGAGAGACCTGTAGTTTCTCGGCTGATTTACGGATTTACGGTTTGTCGATGTATTTTCACGGCAGGAAAAGTACTTAAAGGCAGTTAGGTTTGAAGTCTTTATCCATCATTAAGACTCGGGCATGCAGCATAACTGAAAGGTTGACGCGATGTAAAATAATCTCGTATATGAAAATAAATCATCGGACTAATGCCATGCGAAAAGGACCCTTCAGAAGTTCAAAAACCTGCGTGGCCTAGTTGTTAGGGGAGATAACTTGAAATCACATGGCCACTCTCCGCCTTGAATCGAGTCCAGTTGGCGGCATTTGAATTTTCATGAGATGTATTCTACCGACTGACTTACGGAATGCCTATCTTTCTACATTGACCAACCATTTAGGCTGTTAAATATCGGGCCTGCCTCCATCATTAAGCGTCGGGCATCGCAACATAACTGAATAATGACGCATGTAAAACCCATATAAACAAAAAAATATATACGTATAGTATTGAGAATATGGTAACCCTACATATATACGAGGTGTATTTCTCAAATCACGGAAATACCCGATTAGTTACGATTGCGGTATTGCATCACTTACGAAGTACTTGGATGTTTTAGCATATAGCCAAGGGTTGAAAACAATATTAACTCAGCAGAGTCTTGAAAATACCTAATTGAGAATTGGAGTCAATGTGAATTGAAGATCTCAAAAGTAAGTGGTCTATGAACTTTTTGAAAAGAGAAACTCGTTTCAGAAGTTCGCCACATTATACAACTGTTGTCATCGTAAAACATTTTATTTTTGAGATTACGTAAAGGCTCATTATGCAGTTTTAGCTTGATTTATTGAGGTGTTTGTGCCCTTAGCAAACATTAAAGTACATTTCCTTTTGTTAGATTTGTACTAGCGCACTGAATCGCTGTGAAATGTAAGTGCTCAGGTTTTATATCGTTGTTAACTATGAGTCGGTTATTTTATTGAGACAAGAGCATCTATCCGCATTCATTCTTGTCAATAAAAGTGTTTTGCAGTTTTCTTTAAACCATTTACCAACATTAACGATATTTGATCAGTTCGGTGCTGACGACTCTGGAAAACATTGTGGGAAAAGGAGAATTTGCTCTTAATGAGCAATTTCTCATTTTTCCACAATGTTTTCTACCCTATCAGAAGATCATTTTTCTATTTCATCACTTTTTCACTCTTCCAATTTGGTGCAGTGGAAAATTTGGCGTTTGGTAAACGGTTAAGTTATTTACTTCTTTCCTTAACTTGCATGGTCGTTCCGTGGCCCAACGGTTTAGGGTGGCCGACTTCTATCTGGTTGGTGGGTCCGTGTTCTAGCCCCACGGACACCTCTGGTTCCGTTGGAGTGTCCGTTGGCAAGTCAATTCAGAGCCCTAGCCTGGTAATTGATCGATCCAGGAAAGCCGTAACATAACTGAACAATTGTTGAAACTGCGTTAAACACCAAAAAGTGGCGCTGTGATCATTCCATGACTATTGGGCTCTTTATGGCCAGGTTGAAAGGCGTATGGCTTGTTACACGGATGTCCCGTGTTCAATCCTCACCAAAGGCACTAGGATGTTTCCGTAGCCCAGTGGTTAAGATGCCGGACTTATAACTCTCGGTGCATGGTTCTAGCCACACCGACACCTCTGGTTTTGCGGGAGTTTCCGTTGGAAAGTCAATTCAAAGCCCTGTCTATTACGGATGAAATCCAGGAAAGCCGTTAGATAACTAAAATTCTGTTTACACGGTGCTTAACCCCATATTAACAAACAAACAATCATCACCGGTGATTCACAACAATCTTAGCCAAGTCACTGTCTGCTTTCCAACACATGCCCAACTGCTCT
>OX401422.1:10074302-10289643 GCA_947846245.1 Cerastoderma edule
AGCTTTTGTTGGATGACGCCAGTCATCTAAGGCTATAATTCCGAAGTCGTTTGGTGACCTTATTACAAAATGAACCGCCGTGGGAGAAACTGACATTTGAACTTTTCCTACACTCGTCAATATTTTAAAAAGCTGATCATGATATACTGTATGATATGTATTTTTTATTCAAACTTTATAATTGAAAGATAATGTGTCAATCATAAAGTTTTATAGACACCACAATCGTATTTAATAGGAAATGGTGCGCACTATTTTTTCCTTAACCGAAAATTGCTATTTTTAGACCCATTAACAAGTCAAATAAGGAAGTCATGTGACATGAGTCGTCTGATCACGTGGAAGAAAGCCCTGCCTCGTTTCCATCGTACCGCGAGACATTGGGGGAAAACCCCATGATGTTACTATTTAGAAACGAAAACGTTTCATGGATGACTTGCAACCAGTCGGCGACTTAATTTCGTGATAAAAAATAATAAATCGTGTATCATTTTGATTGAAATTTACCATCCCGGTCCCCGTAGTTTTAAACACTATCTTAAAGTGAGGTGCGTTTGACATCGGTCCTTCTATCAGTTTTGAAAGAATTGACCCTTCCGCCGATTTTGATTGACAGAAGCTTTTGACCAATGAAAACGCATTATTTTGTGTAGGCGTCGACTACGCTTGACACGCTTGTTTACATCAGACAACTTGGAAGAAACTGACTGCCGTTAAATTTGCGTATGTGCTAAATAATAGTGCATGAGAAGCGATCTAGACTATAGCTAACGGGGAAATGTGAAAAGGTGTAGATAGGGAACATGTTCAAGCTACCAACTGGATGTTATTTAATGACATTCAATGTTTGCCTTTTCCGAAAATGAAGGAAATTCCCGAGAATTGTCATCGGTTGAAAGAGCTGTGTTGGGGACCTCACCAACGATTAAATGTGGACAAAATGAATTCAGACCGCTATAAGTGAATAAAAGTAACTAGATTATGATTATTTCTTGATTGGTTTGTGCGACGTTGAATGAAACACAAAATGAACATGTGAAACGATACTTAAACACACACCTCAATGTTAACGGAGTGGGTGGGGTAACGTTTTCACAACATATGAATAATCAGATTTAGAACTAGCATTCATTTGAGTGATGACATTAACAATGAAAACAAAGATAAATTTAGTCTTTTTCAACTAATCTTCGATGCAGATTTGAGCTTAATCTCGAAAAAGAAAAAATAACTACTGTAAGGAACCAAACAAATGAACCTCTCAAAGACGGAAACACATCCGTTCAGTGAAAAACACTATATATATACCAGCATGTTCTCTCAAACGATGCATTAGGTTCCTAATTTGCATAAAGGTTCAACGAACGTTACATAACTCCCACTTCCGAGAAGACTCGTCCCGAGTATTGGCCTTTGGGAATCACGTTTGGAAGGCAACTCCGATAGAAGGTCTCTCATGTTCTCTCAAACGATGCATTAGGTTCCCAATTTGTATAAACGTTCAACGAACGTTACACTACAACATGGTCTTAATCATCAGACAAAAGATTTGACAGTTTAATTTATGTACACAATAGAATGTTATTGGCAAGAGCCCTATTATTTAGTCATTCCATATGTTCTTACAGCCTGCAGACGTTGCAAACAGCTGAGTCCCATTACAAGCTGATCAATCCATACCCAAATTAAAAGCTTTACAAAGAGGAGGAAGGCCTGAATTTCATCAACTATCTATAGGGTAAGTTGTCTATTTAAAACTATTTTCTTAAATGACATAATGGCATAATACATTCTGCTACATAAATGCATATTTGAATTTCAAAAGGATGATGAGAATATTTTAAAGTTTACCGTAGCATGCATAAACAAGACTTACTTTTGTCTTTGATGGTCATTTGTATAGTGAATACAGATGAAAATCAATTTTAATGATCTTCATTTGCTTGTTTATACTCCTAGTTGTGATATTAAATTCTTATATTGGTCAATTTGTGAATGATGATCATGGGTGAAATGACACACACAATTTCAATATTTGAAATAATATTTAATTTAAATTGTTTTATAGATTTATACTTGCATAAGTGTGTTTTCTCAAGGTGTTTTTAAATCACTTTGTTTTCAGTTGTCATGAACTCATATGTTAAACTTTCTCTTAAAGGGACTAACTCAGAGATATGTGGTCTGGGAATAATAAATGTCAAAAAGATTGATATTAACAATTATTTTCTCTAAACTTAAGACCATTTTTTCACTTTCTTTTCTTTTTAAGAATTTGAAACCCTGTGATTTTGTTAAATGATATGAAGTGAGCCATTGTCCAATCAATACTTCCACGGGAATGCCAGTTTATAAATAAAGGCAGGAATTCCTTCTCGCTCACCTTGCCAACGTTACATGACAGTGACCAAGTATCTTTCCTTCAAATGGTTTATTTTGTAAACAATGATCTTAATTTGAAATATCCATTGGTGGGTGTCGTTATCGCTTAGGGACTAACTCAAAGTGCCGTGATAGTAATATACGGTAATTATTTAATATTAACAATTATTGTCACCAAATCGAAGATCATTTTAAATTTCTTTACTTGCTGAAATCTGGTAATTTTGTTAATCCCAAAGATGATCAGACAAACTCGACGGCTCACTTCACGTTATTTAACGAAAGCACAGGGTTTTGGCATCTTATAAGTAAAGAAATGGTTAATAGTCTTTGGTTTAGTGACAAGGATTGTCAAAACCATTTTTTTTATGTTTGTAACTCCAAATAGACACATCTCTGAGAGAGTATCTTTAACAGCTCAGTAAGTGGTTGCAGTGGAAACTCTATTACTTGAGTTCAATCCCCACTGTTGCAGCTTGGTTTGGGGAAGTTAAAACATTTAAAAGACTGTCGCAAAATAAGATGAGCTATGCCTTTTTTGTCTAAATTGCTTGAATGTTGATCAATCAAATATAAATGTTCTCGGCAGCATTTTATGCTTTCTTATGCAAATCACTATGAAAAATTAATTTCTGTCTTTTAAATTGATTATACCTGATTATACTGATAAACGTCTGTCTATTTTATACGGTGCTATGTTTAAAACTTAGTGCATTTTTCCAACGTGACAAGTGTTTAGTCCTTATAGCAGAAAATTCTTTTTACATCACAGATAAAAAGCATTGTCTTCTGGAAGATGAAGGGGTCATTCAATACCAGAGTGTATAGTGAAAATAACAGAAACCATGACTTACAGTGAGCAAACAGTGAAGGCAGTATGATGCACCACTTATCCACTACTATTAACAGTTGGATTGGAGAAACAGATGCAGAGGTATATTGAAATCCATTTAATAATTTGATTGCATGACCTGCAAATATTTGTCCTGTCAGTTATACAAATAGTGTAAGTTACTTCAGCTTCAAATCGTGAGATAAAGCAAAACTCAAAGAGGCAATATAAACAATTCTTTAAAGAAACTGATCACTCATTCTCACAAAGGGGTAACAAATGCTGTCATAATGCATTCATGCAATATAAGGGAGATATACATTCACATATATGTAAAAAAAAATGCTATGGTGACATTTGAAACTAAAGTTGCCTGGAAAAATGCCTGTCCCGGTAAAATATGTGCTGATTTAGGCATGTATGGACAAAATTAAACCATTTTCCGGCAACAAAATAATGCATTAATGTGCAGACGGGTATCCCCTGAATATGTGAATCTGAATTTCTTGTAAACAAAGTAAAATCGATCATAAACTCTATTATAAAGATAACCATAAGCGTAATTTTGAATAAATCATTTATGAGTCATCTAGTTTTCAACTGATACAAGTGACCATAAATACCATAATGGACATATTTTGCTGAGGTCATTAGGTATTACCTAATTCAGAAAAATAGATTGTTGAAAGAATATCATTCAAGACTATCCATAGCAAGAAAAAGAATTCAAGTATTCATTATTTACAAGCCATCATTTCGAGACAGCTCTTGAAGAAATGATACATGAAAAAAAAACCAAGCTCATAACTAAAACTTGAGAAAAAAAAACCCAGATTTTTCTCACCTTTTTTCTCCCCTTAGTGAGAATGTGTGTGAAACTAAAAAACATTTAATTATTTCTTTTGAAAATTTATGTTTGTTTATAAGTGTATATGCATTCAGTTAGACTTAATAATAGTTGATGGTATTTGATGTCATGTCTGTTGCACTTCACCATCTAAATTTGAAAAACACTTCCATAGTACATGTAAATAAAACTCTGTATTCTCTACATATACATGGTATAAAGTTGTGATGAAACATTGTAGTAGCCTTTGTGGTCTAATGGTAATGGTGGTTGACTTTGTACCAAGGGATCTTAGCTAAAGCCACTCTTGTTTCTTGGGAGTGTTCTTTAGCAAGACACTTCAGACCCCACACCTAGTACTGGCTTCGGATATCCATAATATAAATGAAAATTGTTATTTTCATTTATACACTTTATAGGTGTCCAAAAGACCATCAACAGTAGGAGGACCTTTGCAGTTGAGTGAAATTCAGGGATGATGAAAATACACAGGAGTAGGATTGGAGAACCTTAAGGACTGCCATCTTAAAGTGTTGGTCTTGAAAAGATAAATAGTTTTATATCAAAGCCATCTGTTTTCTTAATCGGTTTTCCATTTGATGGTTTTGTGTCATGTTAAGGACAGCATGGACCAAGAGAATTGTGTTTTTTCCTGGTATCATAGGGTACATGTATTATGAGTTGGCAACAATCTCTTTTTTTGTTGTTCATCGAAACCGAATGTATAACTCACAAGGAATATTCATTTAAAGGAAAGTACAAGAAGTAAAAACAATAAAGCTAGCATCGTTTGAGAGGTACTGTTTTGGGTCGTCAATTTAGGTTTTGAATCTGATTTGTTATCATATATAAATATCCTAAACATAATTATTTATTTTGTGAAGGAGGATTTTTTTCATAATCAGTCTATCATCTTCTTATCCTTTTGAAATATGTAACGCTAGACGAAAGCAAAGGGTGCTTTTTAAATTTTGTAAATGTGAGTCATATGTCAGATATAACTCTGAAACCTTCCCGGTCAATTCGTACCCAAACCAATTCGTAACCACCCAAATCTGGCCAACTCGTACCCACATTTCGGTCAATTCGTACCCATCCTAATTTTAAAGAAGTCAATTCGTAACCGTTCTATAATTTAACACGATTTATAGTACGTAGTAAATGAAAAATGCTTACATATTTCTTTAAATTTTGAGCTTTTAGGTATGAATGCTAAAATTAGATATACATAGAGAGTTTTCACAAATAAGCGACCATATAAATGAATTTCCGAATAAAAATTTTAATCAAAGAATTAACAAAACAACAACATATAAAAAAAGCTTATCTTCTCTCTAAAAAAAAATGGGCTTAAGCCAATCACAACATGGCGGTCTCAATTTGTTTTTAAAGAATTTTATCAATAAAATAATACATAACAGTTTGTAATAATTTGTTATAATTTTGTTTGATCCCCTTTTGTTGTAACTGGCTTATGATTAGCCTATTAATTAAGGACACCAATTAATGGAAGAATAATTGACAATTAACGCTGCATGCCATGCAACCATTCTTCAGGTTACACGTGTTGAAAGAATCCATAAAAAAAAGGAAGATAATCGATATCAGTCAATTAAAAATAAGATAGGTGTTAATAGCAAGAGAAAAGAACTGAATAGCTGCATTATTATTCTGCAGAAGGTAAACAAACAATCCACAATGAATACATGTATATAGTATTTGCATTTGTGTCCCCTAATTTTGAGAAAAGGCATTTTTTTGAAAATATGACTGGAAAATTTGGATAAGAAAGAATCAAGGGAAAAGAAGTTATTAAATTTTCATACAAGTTGGTTCACAGAAAAAAAAATTGTCAGTACCCAAAAGGATGAAGTCAAAACGATGAAATGTCAACCAGAGTCAATGAAACAACCAGACGTCACCATTAAATCGAGAGAATGCCTTGAGTTTCCCAATATAACTGATTATTTTTTTTATTTTATGAATCTTGACTTGAAATTTTCAGATACCAATTTTGACATGTTACCAAATCATAATATGTAAAAAGTTAAATACTAAATTTTGGTCCATAAGACTGATTTCTGCAGTTACTAACACACATAAATGTATGCATAATAAAAACATACATTTTGTAAAACTTGTTATTTTCCAGTCACTTAACAAAACACCTTCACACATGTTTTCTCTGACTAATAAAAAGAGAAAGCTATTGAAAAATAAATACATTTAAATACTAATAAAACTACCTTTGTTGTATTTGTCTCATATTTGTTTTCCAATTCATACTCATACGATTTTCTTATAATAAATATTCCAGCAACCAATTTGGATGCATTTGGCAATTGTGGTATATTTTGTAAGGTCCTACGTGGCCCAATGTAAAATTCATAACCTTGATGTCCAAAGTCTGAACCTCACCAGCGTTTTTTTCTTGGGATGTCCATGAGACATTTGAAAGTGTTTAGTCTATTGCTGATTAAAGCAAGCAGCAAAGCCAATGAAATACTGTTGACATTGCTTTTAACCCTTGCAGGATTATCATCCATTTGAATTATGTCATCCAACTTCAGTGCCTTCAGCACTTTGATTCCTTTAACGAATGATTAATGGGTTGTTAACATATTGGAACATTAACGAAAACTTAAGTTTATATGCTTATATTTTATTATATTATATAAAAATCGATTACCTAAGTTTGTTTGCGTGTTTGTATATTATCTAAGGGTTTGTATTTGCCATGCAAGGTAGGTTTTCTGTCAATTTTGCAATTAAGCGTTTGAATTGAAATTGAAACACTATTGTTTGTTTGGAGTACCATTTGTCAAGATACTTTTCTAGCCTTGTTTACTGTTTTTTATTTGATACGCAGTTAGCAATTGAACTGTACAGCTTAACTGAGAAAACTTCCGCTATGTCTAGTTCGTTAGCGTTGGCATTGGTCACATCGGGTTGCTTTGCTGCACGAACCCACAAAAGGAACACTTTTGACATTTCAAAAAGCACAATTATATGAGTGACTTGCAGACCTCAAGCTTAACACTTTAAGACCAAGTAATGCAAAATAAGGGTCACTTAAGTCCGTAAGCACAAGTTTATCTTTCGGTCGAGGTTCAAACTAACCTGTAATATAATACATAACATTGCCATTGTCCCTGGAGTCCATATCCGTTGCCAGCACAGTCGCGATGACCATTCCTATGATTCAATAAATGAACATGTATATATTGTAAAAAGGACTGTTCTGAATAAAGGTATTTCACGAAAACCCATGACAATTCAGAATTGAAATAATACAAAATTCTTCTCAACATAATCGTCGTCTACAATCCTAACCTGAGTGCCAGACAATTAATACTTTCATAGAGATTTTATGCAATGTATCTGTTTGTGTTACCTTTAAAGGTCTAACATTTGTTTATATCCATAATCACACATTCATGGTGTATTTGTTATGGTGTGTTAATATAACGTGCGCTTTCTTCTTTTTAGTAAAATGTACTCTACTGTTCCAAAAGTTTGAAAAAGAAGTCAATCTTAAAAATAGACATAAACTATGCCTTCTAGTGAGACGTACAGTAATTTCATTAGAGTTGGCACTAAAACCGACAGGTGCTCGTTTGCGAAGATATTGTTATTCTACGACAAAAATCCTGTATAATTTTCTATTTGCTAGCTGGATATTGATTCAAATGTTAATCCAATATGTTTTGTAGTTATTTCATGTCACAATCAATTCCGTGGGTTACTAGTATAATTTAAAAACTATTTCTTGCATATGTTCCTACCGTCATGCGGTGCGTAGGTATACAAAAAGTCAAATCGCGCTGTGATGCGTCGTAGTACAGGGTTATGACGCTAATGATGACGTAAACTCTTGAACAAGATGTGTAATTCACATACATTTCCAAATTGAAGCATGTACTAACGATGATACATGTACTAATTGAAGCTTACCTGGCTTTTGATAATTCCTGACCACGTGAAGATTACTAAACTTGGGACTGTTATCATTTTCGTCCATTATGATCATGAGCAAAGTTGTTTCACTAGAGCGTATGCCGTCTGTAACTCTGGAAACATAAATGCAGCAATATTATCATATACGCATTTTCTATTGAGAAAAGTATTAAAATACAACGTAACGTAACGATGTGGTGAATAACGTAACGTAACGAATACTGTATTCAGACGTAATTGGCAGACATTGGTACTTTGTATTCCGTGTTTTAGAGATGATTATATTGCCAACTAATATTATTTTACCGCATATTGTTTTTCTTGTCCTGTCCTTGTGGAGATATATATGTACACAATGTTGTCATAGATATCGAAATCTTATTGGATCAGATCCTGACCGGAATTTTGTATGTCCAAATCGGGGAATTATCTTATCGTATCATTTAACACGACTTGAACATATTCTTTTCGTGGATTTTCCTTTGTGCTGTGTTTCTTTACATTTCGAAGAACGTTGGGTTGAATTTGTAACACCTACCAAGAGTCTTTTAATGGTTTTTATCGAACTGTCACTTCTCACTAATTAAGAGCATTTCTTTGTTTTCTTTTTTTATCGACATACCTTTTTCAATAGATTTTAAAACACTTAGTGGATAGATGGATGATGTATAACACAATTATGGCATTTAAAGACGGGTTATGGTCATATATCTACTTCTCGCCAATTAACTGACAGCTATTCGTTCTTGTTTTCATCATGGACCTACAACTGAACCATGTTGCAATAGATTTTAAAACTGTTACGAAATGGATCTACACTACCTGATAGAAAGTTGGTATTCCAAGATGGCGTCTGGCATGTCGGCATCAAATTCGGACACGGTTGAGATGACCCCCGTGGTTGGAGTAATGGTAAATCTGACGGGAGTGGGCGGAGATTGTGAGGTGATGGAATAGGTCAGTCTATCCCGGTCCGCGTCAATAGCCACCACTTTGTACACGGAACTTCCGGTTGGCGATGTTTCCGGTACCGGTATAGAGCGCCCGGGAACACCCGGTGTGGTGAACACGGGAGCCGCTGTAATAATAAAAGCAGGCATATAAGGCCATAATTGACTATACTGCTGGTAGAGCACCCTAGAAAAATGGTAGTATAGCAGTCTAACAGGCAATAATTGATTAAACTGCAGGTAGAAGTTTCCAGCAGAACGGTAGTAATTGACTATACTGCTGGTAGAATGCTCCATTAGAACGGGTTTGTCCAATGAAAGCTTTATTTCTTAGCTCACGGAAATACCGAGTTGTTGCAATTGAATTTAGATATGAGGTTTTACATAGTGCCAACATACTTTCAGGTATTTTGACTTTAAATGATGAGGAAGAACCCAAACTGCACATAAGGGCTGGTCAAGCTTGGTAGAACCATTGGTACCCAGTGAGCAAGTAGGAAGCCTGCCTCTCATTAATAATTCAAATATGGAGTTGAACATCGCGTCAACATACTTTCTGTAATGTCGCAATACCCATATTTCAAATGATGGAAGAAGACTCCAAACTCAACTGCCCATAAAGGCTGGTCAAAACCGGATAGAACAAATGGCACTCTGTAAATTAGTCGGAAGACTCTTGAAAATCCAAATGCCGTCACCTGCATTTAAATCCACGCGGGTTTCAAGTTCTATACTCTAACAACTAGACCACGGAACCCCTTCTGTTGTTACAAAGAAGATTGCCTTTTGGGCTGAATTCTACATAAAATGACCACTTGCAGATTCTTTCGCTTTAGCGGCCGTTTTTTCTGCTCGTAATTTACAAAATGAACTCGCATTTTGCGAGTAAATAAGAACTAAGATTGATCCTTTGGTCTCGTTTTGTTTTTACTGACAGAGGCACATTGCCATTATTTCTTCCATTCAATGTGAGGCAAAATCTTAACACTTTCGACCACAGTAGATCTCTTCTGTACGCCCCGATAATGTTGCCATATCACGTAACAGTACATTGAGAGCCATTCTATGAAATGACAGCAAAACATAGCTACCTTGCAAATCACCCAGAACTCATTTCACAGGACAATCCTGGCAGTTTCCTTAGGAAAAAAAGGCTCCCTTACGAATTCAATTGCAAATTCATCCAAGAAAGGCAAAGTGTCTTTAGCCAGCCCTCCATCTAACTAGCCATGATATGTATACTTAATAAGGTTTGAGAAAATCATTGCTACTTTCTAAGGCGTTTGGTCCATTAGTAATACTCAGAATCAATCATAGAATAGCCAATATTTACTGCAATTTATGTCCACCTTATTTGTTTTACATCGATTGTTGTGAAGGAAGCTTTCAAGCTTGTTCGAAGCCACTCTCTGTGACTGCTTCCTAGATACTAAACCAGTACTCGTGCCGATTTGTGGGTAAGTCCCGGCAATTTTCACTTCGCCTAACGGGGATTCTAATCCGGTACCCTCGGTTGAGGCCGACGCTCTACCTCTGCACCACAGTCGCCAACATTTAAAAATCTTTTTGTTTCAAATCGTGAACACATGAGCTAACCCACCCATTTCTCTCCCTTAAATAGTGAACATACACAAAAATAAAAAATAAAAAACGAACAAGAAACAACAAACGATAATTGAATGAATAGAACATTTAAAAAAAAGAATAGCACTTGACTTAAATCCACCAACCCGAGTAGCAGCTTCCGACAACAGACAAGATGACGTGAATGAATGGTACGAGAAATAGCATGACTCCGACCTCAGCTGCGTGTAGATGAACAATGGACGGTGTTGCTAGTTGACTTGTTGAACTTTGCACAAATATTAATTGCGCTTTAATTTCGACCTATTAAGCAGGCGTTATAGTAGTTACAATGGTTCAATCCCGAAAATTTACATGAATCCCGAAATATCACTGCCATCGTAGCGTTTTGCTAAATATCTCATAGTAACGATTAGCATAGACTTAGAGTAATATTCCGTCTTATTGCACAATCAAGATAGGCAATATTGCAGGTCTCTCCAAGATGCTTCCATTGACGTGTAACATTACAATACCGGGGGTACGTTTTACTAAACAACTTACGGAAAATGTTTGCGTAAGTCAAAAAAATAAACATTGATAGTATCTTCAATGAAAGAACAATATTGTAATGTGACACGTCATTGGAAGCGTCTCGGAGAGACGCTTCCAATGATGTGTTACTTTGCAATATTGCTTTGCCCAATATTGATAAAAGCGGAATTGTTGTTTTAGACTTACGCAAATCTTAAGCGTAAACTGTTTAGTAAAACGGTACCCCGGACTTTAATTTAAATCTTCTAGTGCTGGAACCGACTTCAGATCCAGGCCAGCCGCTAAGTAAAATTAACCTGTTTACTACTCTTGGTATCTTTTCTCATCAAAATTTAGTAGATATATAAGGTTTTGGAAAGCAGGCGACACACAAATCTCTTTTTTAGAAAATTACCCAGCATTCTAAAGGTTAAAGCGTTATCAGTGTTTAAAAGTTTTGACGTCCGCATATATCTTTTCTGAAGTCGATTAGTAAACCAGTATCGAGGGCGGTGTCACTAATAATTTAATAATGGTTTCTGTATTCTTGTGTTTAACTCCGTGTGAACAGGTTTTCTTTTCGTGTTCAATAACCTTTCTCCTGGTAATCACCATTGGAAATCTGCGCCTCTGAATCTTCTTGCCCCATGATTCCTCCGGCGCCGTTCGGGATCAAACCCGGGACCCCGAGTCACAAATCAATGAGATCAACCACTAGGCCATGACGAACCTTATGTGTTGGATATATATTCTCGTGTGTGTGGAGAGTTGCGCGTTCGAGACCATGACCAGTTCTTTCTTGTAACATAAGTCAGTGTCCCTAGCCATCCTTCTAATACAATGATTTTTTTTTCAAATGGGCATTGTGTAATTACAGTGTATCTTTCCAATATGTCGGTGCTTTCTAATATGAATGCGAATTATCAATGATAAAAGGCAAATAAATAGAGAATAGATGGTTGGTGTCGTGAATCGGAAATGTTATCGGGCAAGGCGTAGGAATATTATCCGGTGAGCCGAAGGCGAAACGGATAATATTCCGATGCCGAGCCCGATAACTTTTCCTATTCAAAGACACCAATAATCTATTCTATTTATCCTGTTACCTTTATCTATTCTTTCAAACAAACAAAATGTAAATAAAACACGAGAAAAACAGAAAAAATAAGTAGAGAATGATGTAAACATGACGTCATATCGTTCTTATGACGTCATGATTAGTCGCGTGCATGTATTATATGGTTAGTGCCGGATATCACAAATGTTATACGGCACCTAGTTATCTGTCCCGAAATGGCACTAGTGACAGGATAAATCATGTTACATTGACTTCTCTAAATGCCGAAAAGAATAGTAGGCTGTTCCGTCTGAGATCAAGGGCATTAACCCTTAAAGTGCTGGAACCTACTTCATGCTTATGAAAACAGGTTAGATCCAGGCTAGCCGCCAAGTAAACTGGCGGCCGGCCTGTGATCTAGCCTGTTTGCTTCTCTGAGTATCTTATTTCATCATAATTAAACAGGTATTTTAGGTTTTGGAAAACAGACGACACAAACGTCATATTTTTGAAAAATTACCCAGCATTATGAGGGTAAACATAAAACTCAACGCTGTTGTATGAGGTTCACGGCTGTATATGAGAAGAAACAAAATCCGACACACTCAAATCAATTATATTTTTTTATTTTCTCATACCACTTCATTAAATTCTTTAATTGATATGTATATTTTCTTCACGTGACCAAAGAGAGCGGGTATTGTTCGGAACAATACGTCCGAGCTAATTGAGTGAAATAGGCGTCCATTAAAAGTATTTAAGGTGTAACAACAAAGCAGTCGTCCAATGATGCGAATATAAATAAATAACGCTTCATCATTCCTATACTGCTTCAATCGGAACTGTGAAATACACCTCGGATATAAGTGTAGGGTTACAATTTTTCGGGTAAATCGGCATCCGCCAATTAACACATTTTCTAAGCATGCACGTTAAATAGTTCAATGTGTATGGACATCCTTTTAATCATTTTTTTATCAGTAACGCATACCAAATGGCGAAATTGTTGTTGTGACATTTATAGTTGTTTCCTCAATCAAATTTAACGACTTTTTCGATTTCACATATAAGATCTATTTTTAAACACGAAAGTGAATTGACGTCATTCCGCTGGGAACCAATATGGCGTCATCCCTATTATTTCAGAGGTGTTTTCATTTGACAAACCCGGGTACCGTTTTACTAAACAGTTTACGCTTAAGATTTGCGTAAGTCTAAAACAACAATTCCTCTTATTTCAATATTGGACGAAGCAATATTGCAAAGTGGCACATCATTGGAATCGTCTCTCCGAGACGCTTCCAATGACGTGTCACATTACAATATTGTTCTTTCATCGAAGATACTATCAATGTTTATTAGTTTTGACTTACGCAAATATTTTCCGTAAGTTGTTTAGTAAAACGGTACCCCGATGTGTTCAGATTGATACTGCTTATGTGGACATGCGAGCCCTAGCCTAGTACTAGTTGATCAAGGAAGCCATAACATAACTTGAAAAATTAATGAAAAAATACGACGTTAAACACCATGCAAAAAGAGGGCATGGGAATACTCCAAAATGAAGATAGAAACAAACGACAAACAATAGCAAGAAAACAAAAACATCCTTTTGGTTTTGAATTTGGTTACATTAAATTGCACCACGAGAATAAGTTGCTCATATTGAGTCATTAATAATTTTGGTTTAAACATATTTATTTTATATCGATTGTGACGGAAGATTGAATATTATTTAATTCACTCCCGGTGACTGCTTCCTGGATATTACACCAGTTATTGCGCCGATTTGTGATAAATTCCGGTAATTTTCACCTTGCCTAAAGGGGATCGAACATGACACCCTCGATACAACATACCGCCCGTCGACTTCTTTACCAACAATACTTTTGTCGAAGCGGCTTCTAAAGTCTTCAACAACAGAAGCGTCACAGTGAAGCATTATGGAAGTCAGATGTTGTTAAGACGACCGGAAAAGTATTTGTTTTGTTTTTTTACCAAATTTGCTTTGTAATGGGGTATTCTATATGGAATAAGTGTCTAGCCCGATCCCTGCATTAGCAGAGGATTAAAGTAAATGAAAGGAGAACTACTGATGAAAAGGAATCAGAAATAAGGTTTTTCCTACTATCTTGCAGTCTTAGTGTTTCAAAGTCGCAATTCGCTCTAACTTTCCCTTTTTATATAGTTCAGTGACATACGGGCACCTAATTGAGACGTTATAGTACATTTATACGGTCGATTGAACAATCTGACAATGAAAATGAAACCAAAAATCCGGCAAAGCAGTCTCAACGGAGACGTTTGCAAAATGGCGTCCCATACAGACGAGAGATAAAATCTTGATCATCCAGGCGTTTATGTTGAAAATGATTGCCATTTTGGTAATTCACGGTTCCGGAAGATCTATTTTATCTATGTATTTAAAATGCGTTTATCGAAAAGGTTGCTCATTATGCAATTGTGTTTTTGTTAGCTTGCATCAGCAATAGCTTCATTCATTCAGCGGCATCTTGAAGGCACGTAGCAGAGGTAACACACGTACGCAAATGCTTAAACCTATATTGTAAATCCTTTTACCGTGAAACCCTCGATATGAATGTCGGTATATTTGGTCTAATAAGTTGTGTTACATTTCGTGTTTTATGAAATTCAACCTTAACTAATGGAAGAAAGTGTGATCCTTAAAGCACAATCATTTATTAGCAATGGATTTCGTAGCTTTTCATTCTATGGAAAAGTCATAGAATAGCACATATCCGACCTACATATAATTCTAGACAGCATGCTTTGGAGTCCAAAGTTCAAGTATGTAACCTTCAAATGGTCTGGGCTACGCATCTGTATAATAAGTAAAGATGGAAGATACCCACGACTCCAACAAGCCGCAAACACACTGATATAACTGACCATTAGGGCTGGACCAAGCTGAGTAGAATCATTAAACCAACATACGCAACGAAAAGAGAGCCAACAAGAGGACAACCGCTCGTGAAAGTCCAAATACAGTAAAACCTGTCTTAAGCAGCCAACAAAAATGCCATCAGATCTGTTTTTTGAGACCGTTGACAGCTTAATACAGCAGGCAAAACATGAAGAAAGCTCCTGCAGGAGCTTTCTGCATGTCTTGCCTGCTGTATTGAGCTTCAATGTTGATATGCAGTCATATGTATTCTATGTTTAAGAGTGGCTGCTGTAGACAAGTTTGACTGTATGCTTAAGTCATTTGGTATTCGGAACAACTCTTTTAACGTACCAAACATACCAAAAGACAACAAGAGGGCAAACTCTCATGATTATTCAACTATGTTTCTGTCAGTTGGAAGCGTTTGCATTCTCAGAACCCGTGACATCCGTTAACAAAACTGCCTACAAAAAGGCGACTGTACCTTCAATGAAACCCAGACGTGCAGGATCATTATAACACACACAATCATACCAGTACCCCCTAGCCGTGGGTCCTTGGGTGCACTAGTTGAGAGTAAACGCACGGTCCGGGACCCCACAAACCCCATCAATACTATAGAGACACACATTATACCCTATACCCCACACAAACACCAACGCAAACACCCACTCACGTAAAGGAAAGATTCCCCATTTCAGCATGGCGCAGTTTTATTACGAATAAATCATCGTTTACACGCTTAAATCGTCTAACTTCTTATTCCTTTCGTCTGACGCAGCAGTAGTAAAGCTATCGTTATGTATAACCGCAGACGGGTATGTTGTATAATATAACGTAAACGCGTTTATTTTTATATATATTTTATCGAGGTAAGGTGGAAATTAAACGAGCTTGTTTATGGATATGAGGAAATTAGAAATCAAACTTTTTTTTAAACTGCACATTATTTGTGCCGCTATATGATACCTGATTAACAGTCATTAGCAAAAATTGTCCTTTTTGATTCTATGAATAAGCACCGTTAAAGCCCCTTCCCAACACACCAGGGGCCCGTTTTACTAAACAAGTTACGGAAAATATGTGCGTAAGTCATAATTGATAAACATGGATAGTATCTTCAATGAAAGTACAATGTTGCAATGTGGCACTTCATTGGAAGCGTCTCGGAGAGACGATTCCAATGATGTGTCACTTTGCAATATTGCTTCGTCCAATATTGAAATAAGAGGAATTGTTGTTTTAGACTTACGCAAATCTTAAGCGTAAACTGTTTAGTAAAACGGGCCCCAGCACTTGTAGAAATCAGCTGAAGATGAATTTGATAACCCCTCTGACAAATGGACAATTTGCTCTTAATGGGCAATTCATCCACTTGGGACAATGGCTTTTTACAAAATACCTTGAATGAAATGTTTGTTTTGTCTTAGAGCTAAATTTGCTTTCAATTTGCACCAGTTACACCTTTGAATGTGGGGTAAATGCATAAAAACAGAGGATAATAACCTTTCAAACGTTCTCCCACATTGTATATACGCAGATGTTTAAAACTTATACAAATAAACGAAAAGGAAACAGATTGTCTTTATTATTTAAGATACAAAAATGAAGAATCGCTCATTAGGAGCAATAAACGACACAGATAGATCCCAAACGTTATTTACGGGGTGATTACAGTATTTGAAATCACGTATACCCGTGTTAACATAATAACTTACGTTTTCAGCATCTAATGCTAAATATTCTAGGAATCTCTGTGACAAAAAAGAGATAGAATTGGTCCATATGAGAAATTCAGCCTTCTATCAAATGTTTTCGAACAAAAAAATAATAGAAACAAAAAAAGAAAACATTCAGAATTTTATTTTGTTCAATTCTTTGTCGCCTGCTGTTACTTTCAATTTAGACCAGTCACAAATACCCGCACTGTGGAAAAGATAAACCCGAATTGATAAAACCGGTTATGGGTGAAGTAGAAGTATTCATGCAAAACTGCATAATAGGTCGATAAATCATCTACTAAACATGATTTACTTGTATGACAGGCTAAAGCCCGCTCGTTGCAAAAGCAAACATGTGTAAATATGTGTTTAATATAACCTGGTACAGATGTTCATATAATACTGTCGTGTTTTTAACCCTTTCCCAAACAACAACGACATTTGACCGCGTTGTTCCAGACGACTTTAGATAACATGGTGGGAAAAGGAGAAATTGCTCGTAACGAGCAATTTTTCCTTTTCCCACAATGTTTTCTACCCTATCAGAAGATAATTTTCCAATTTCATCACATTTAGAAATGTCGTCTGCAAACTCTTTCAATTTGGGACGGTCGAAAATTTGTTGTTTCGGAAAGGGTTAAAGATGTTTATTCACGCATGAGAAAATTTGACAGACATTATAGAATGTCGTTAAAACCATACAGTATTTGTGGTTTTATATGATGCACAATTAAAAGCAGGAATTGAAAGAATTATTTATTCAAGAAAGTCAACACATATCTAATGCTTCATAGTCTACATACGGCATATCTCAAAACCGTTCTAACGGCTTTCGATTCAGATACAGTGATGTCTCGTTAATCCGAACACGTCCGTTCCCAACAAAATGTCCGGATTACCGGAATAATCCTGACTAATGAAGTAGAGCATGGTCTTATTCACATTAAGACATAAACGGTCTGTATGCACGTGTATACTTATAAGACTTTAGCAAACGCCAAATTTTCGACCGTCCCAAATTGAAAGAGTTTGCAGACACATTTCAAAACGTGATGAAATTCAAAAATAATCTTCTAATATGGCAGAAAACAGTGTGGGAAAAGGAGAAATTGCTCGTCACGAGCAATTTCTCCTTTACCCAAAATGTTTTCAAAAGATGTCTGCAACAAACTGGTCAAATAATTCCGTTCCCTTACAATTTCGTTCGGATTGCGAGACATTCGGATAATCGGGGTCCGGATAAACGAGACTTCACTGTACATGTTAATTCACTATAAACATGCATTCACAATGTAAATACAAATGGTTATTCTCCAGTCCTTATCAAGCAACAGAACAGCTATTGATTATCTAAAAAAAAAGTGGTATTAATTTCCAATGTCTCGACATTTTCAACAAGAAGATCTAAGGGAATAACAAAACACACAGAGAATGGCATAATTTAAACATATTTCCACTTACAATACAATGTAACACAATTTCTTTTCAGTAATCTGGCCTTCAGCTCACAATTCTTATAAATATGACACAAGTCAATATAAGGTAAGATGTACCCAACACTATCATCAATTTCATGCAAAGAGATTTTAAGGACAAACGCTATATCGAGGATTCAATGCAAGACTATAGTAAGTGCTTCATAAACATGAAGCACTTACTATAGTATTGTACTGAACCCTCGATATGCTATTTGCAATGCTTGTGTATTCAAAATGTCCTTCGTAAGCAAAGAGGTGATAAAAGTGTCAACGTGAGATCGGAACAGTGACTCGAAAACAAAAAAGACAACATCATTATAAAACAATCTAAGAATCATTGGAACATATACCCTTAAACACCTTAATAGCAATAAGAAAGTATGCAAAGACAAAGAAAACCTATGCTAAACACTATCGGAAACCCTCCCGCGTTATGGTAGATACCGACTGCAAAGTTGTTCGATCCCAGAGTTCCATTGGTACTTCCGGTTGAGTTCGCATTCGGTCCGACACTTCCGCCACTTCCGCCTTCTGGGCTGTTGTCGATGTTTGTGATGTGGGTCTGTAACGCGTCTGGTTAGAAAAATACAGCATCTTAGATGAGTATATTGAATTGATTTAAAAAAAAAAGTCAGCTTAACATTTGGAATGCTGAGTAATTTTCTAAAACTTGTTCTTTTTTGTCGTCTTCTTTCCAAAACCTTCAATATCTGCTTAATCTCGATGAGGAAAGATACTCGGAGTATCAAACAGGTTAGATCACAGGCTAGTCGTTAACTTACCTAGCAGTTGGCCGGTAAGGGATAATGATGATTAAAACATGGTTCGCCGATCGTCTTTTTCTTATTGAAGATGATGAGTTTAAGATATTCCATATCAAACGACCACTCATGTTACATCATTTTCATATCATGAACGAACTTTTGATTTATTTTTGCAGTGTGACTGGTTAGAAAGCTTTATAAACAATATGGATGTTGTAATCATTCATTTAATAAAGTTTTTAGATTGTCTGATATGAAAGTTTTAGCAAAAACTACTTTGAAAGAAAATCAGACAAATCATTATAATCATTATATAATCAATAAACTATATAAATGAACAAAACAAAGTAAAATAAAGTAATAAATAAATGCTAATACCTTCATGTCCATTTTGACAGGGACCTTAACATAAAGCTTGTGACAAATATAAAGTAAATATCATTTGTTCCTTTCAAATCCATTGCTTTGTTACTTTTCACTTAATAATTCATTGTTGGTTGCTATTACAATTATCTCATCGAGATAATTCTAATGGTACCGTCAAACTGGAATGCATGGAAGATAATTTGTTTAAATTATGTTCAAAATGACTATGATGTCTGCCAGAAAATAATACCTTTATTGCTGGAGAATAGGAGGAGAAATCCTCGGCCATTTGCAACGTTGTTCGAAAAAAAGCGGACCCCTGTATTTCTTGTAGCATTGATGAAGGACTGTGTCCCGTTCTTCCAACAACCTTCGTACAGGCTACCCGTAAATGCTAAATCGAAAAGAATAAGCTTTAATAGGCATTTGAATGCTTGAATATGGTGTTAAATACAGTTTAATCATATTTTTTTACATTCTTTCTACATGAGGTTATATAGAATATATGAATACAATGGTTCTCTCCAAAATGGTACTTCATCAAAACCAGCAAGCAGCTCTTGTCTCAAAGTCCTACTTTTTCCACTTCTCTGTTAGAGACTGTTTAAAGTATGTGGACGATATTTGAAATAATTTGATAAAAGAATCGAACTCGTGCCATCAATTGACCATACATAGCTCTAAGGTTCACGAGATGAAGGAAACCGCAAATGGTCAAGCAATGATACACTTAAAAAGTCCAATTCCGCCTTAAAAAATGCAGATTCTGCAGAAAGTGATAGAGATTGTATCACAATATTTAACGTATTGTGTTTTTCTGATTAATAATACCCTAAAAGTAAGCAAACAATGCTTCTTTCGTGAATATTTTGATTCTGGTGGACTTTTGAAGCATTTCAAGAACAGGCTTTTTGGTGAATTCAAAAGGGTATACCAAGCAAAATTTAGTTCGAATCTTACTTCAAAGACCAACCTCGGTCATCAAAGAATATGCTATTCTTTCTGGAAAGTGTAATGAACCGTTGATTTCAAATCTTTAACCTGTGTGGTTTTTTTTTTGTTGTTTTTTGTCGCAAGTTAGCACAAAAAGGTCTTATTTGATTTCAAAGCGAAGCAACTCTGTATACCTGGGGGATTAATGTTTTACTTCCCCAAAAAGGGAACAGATACATTAGGTAGCAGTACACACTAACGGGCTTTCGTTTGGGACGGCAGGTGTACGTCTGTTAAGTCTCGCCTCACTGAGTCGCGAAAACAAAACGGACAAAAGCAATATTTACACACCAAAAGCATATTGCATATTATTCAATATACCCTAATGAAACTTTATAATAACATTTACATAAAAAAAAAGCACAACACTGTCTCAGCACTGCTTATTATCAAGAATATCTCCTTCAAACGGGTTGGAAGGCCCTACCAATTCGAAACTACAGGTCAATTAGTGTTTACTGCCCCCTTATTACAAATATTAAGATAAACAAATAAGTAACGCATGAAAATAAAGAAAATTGTTACTAACGGCCTTTATTGATAAGAAGATAGTCAGTGTTGCAAACGACATTAAAGTCCTGAAGGTAAAGATGCATTGTCTGTCCTGACGGCACGCGTAACTGCCAATAACAGTCGAGATTCCTGTAAGATATGTTCATTTGTTTAAGTTTTATATCATACCAACAGTATTTCAGTTACATTACGTTTGCCGACTCATTGTCGATTGAGGAAAAGCCATAACTTAACTGCAAAACCATTAGACCAGTTAAAAAGCAAAAGGCTTGATATAACATCACATAATTGTTTTGAGACATTGAGCACAAAAGCTCAGAGTCAATTCACATATAACTACGTGCGATTAATATGGTTGTCAAAACATGTATATTCATAATAAATGCATTCAAAAAACAACAAAGATAGGAAAAATGAGAAAGGTTTTGGTGACAGAGGTTTGGTTTTGATAAGTGCTTCTGGAAAAATGTAATTCTTCTGATTTTGAAGTATTGTTTTGTAGTAACTGGATATATTAATATGGTTGTCAAAACACATATATTCATAATAAATGCATCCAAAAAAACCAACAAAGATAGGAAAAAATGAGAAAAGCTTTGGTGAGAGAGGTTTGGTTTTGATAAGTGCTTCTGGAATAGTCTACTTTTCTACAGAAAAATGTAATTCTTCTGATTTTGAAGTATTGTTTTGTAGTAACTGGATATATATTAATATGGTGGTCAAAACATATATATTCATAATAAATGCATCCAAAAAGAAAACCAACAAAGATTTATTTCATATTAATTACATCCCTTTAATTTTCACATTAAAACTAATATTACATAAATGAAGCTGGCAAATAAAAATTTCAATCCAGGAAAGATTCTAATAATGTAAAACTCGACTTTAAAACGGCATTTGTTCTGTTAAATCTTTAAATTGGTTATTCTGACCTTTCTCTATTACCCAGGTCTTACCTTAAAAAATGATCTTATTTTGGTTCCAAATAGGCATACTTTTCTTCAATGCGTATAATACACCTGTTCAATGGAAAATATTATTCTAACTTCAAAGATTCCTCACATCTGTTAACAAGCACTTTTAATGTTAGTTACTTACTCGGTGTATTCATTTGGATAGTTAGGCGAGGTTAAATTCTGGACCTCTTGTGTTACATTGATGCTCAAGAGATCATTGAGGTCTAATGATCTGCACTCAGAACCGCGGACCGCAGCTTTATCTAGAAGGAAAGATATATAACCATTACTTGAAGGCTTATGAAAATAGACTCAATATCGCATCAAACTTTATTATTTAGTAACTTTTGGTCAGATTCAAATACATGTAATTATCACCAAAGAAACCCATCAACACAACGTAAACGAGAAAGCCAACAAGAAATAACCCAGATAAGCCAGTTAAGCTTCATAATTCAGATTGCCTGATTCTTCACCTCTTACCAGGTCGTTGAGAACAATTTCTCCTTTTTCCACAATGTTTTCCAGAGTCATCTGCAACAAACTGGTCAAATGAAATCAGTGTTTGGTCATAGGTTTAAAAACACGAAACAAGATGTTAAATAGCCAATCCTTCATTCGACTATTCTTCTTATCTGGAAAGATGCATATTCAAAGTACCATCAATATGCTTTCAAGACCTTTGTAAACTTGACAAAGTCATTTACATCTCGTTCAAATTATAGAGACGATTAAAAAGAAATACTCACAAATCAAGCCATTTGTTACAAGCATAGCAACAATTAACGCTATAGATGATCCCATGGCTGCAGTAGAATGTTACGCGTCTAACATTGATATCAAATAAATGCATATTGTATCCGGGTGTGATTTAAATATTCTAAAAAAGTTGGTAATAAGACACTCATATGATACATAGGTCATCTTCTGACCGGCCTTCGATTGAACTATCATGTGCTATAAATAGATAAGGATATTCATTTAGAATTCAAAACTAGATGAGTTTATGAGCAATGCCGATTTTTGATTGGCTTCAATATGTTTATAGATCCATAAACGATATGAATCATTGTGCAGGAACTACTTTTTTTATTTTCTTGTGCGATATCAACGGTAGATTTGTATTTCGAGTCGAGGGACGTCTTTGAACCACATAAACATCCCTCGACTCGAAATGTTCTCCGGGGTCTTGGAGCGAACGGCACGGCCAAAATAGAAACAACATTCACCGGTGGTTGCGGAAAATTGATCGTCGGAACAAGGGCGTATATAATAAAATGGAAAACAAAAGTAATCTGCTGAAAAATGCATTTATATCTGCGCCGCCATTTGCAATCGATTTTATATCGTATACATTGATCACGTGATCGCTCCGTCTGGAGAGGAGCAACGAACATATGAAAAGTAATACTGGCATCTTTTACAAAGTAATCGTGGTGACTCGCTGTTTTGTTGGGGAAAAAAAGACACAAGTATGGAGAGAGAGAATTTGCTTGTTACAAGCAGTTCTTCTCTCCCCATTTCACATTAATTTTTACGGAGTAGCCTACTTCATATGTATCACAAAAAATCTATATAAAGGGAGGGCAAACGAAAATGTGAAAAGTAAAACTGACATCTTTTACAAAGTTATCGCGCCGACTTTCGGTCGAAAAAGAGAAGACATACATATGGAGACAGAGACTGTTTGCAACAATTGTTTTCTCCTTTTTACATTCCTATTTATAAAGTACATGTAGTCTGTTTCACGTGTAAAATAACGCATTCATATGAGGGGAGGGGGAACCGAGCAAGTGAAATGACATACTCACATTACAAACCTTTCGCTTGCAACAAGCATTTTTTTCTTCCTTTTTTCATTTATTTTAATGATCCGTCTTCAGCACGTGCCATGCAATGGATTTATATGAGGAGAAAGGGGAAAATGGAAAATAAGAAATAAGACATTTCAAGTAATCAGGTCCGCAAACAAAATGTCATTGAAGTCCTGCAACGTACGAATTGTGAAATGGCATTTGGTTGTGTATACATACATGTCTTCTTAAAGGACAACCTACACGGATCTTACGCAAACCGATCGATTTGCTTGTAATTGTAATGCGTGTTCAACTGATTTCCGGTCATATCAAAATAACAATTACGGTCAAGACAACTTCTATATGGAAATGACTAATAAGCTCGGTGGTCGTTTAGATTGGATGTTAACGTTCTTTCAACTGTTATATAAAACTTTTATCAAGGAAAACAACTATTTGTGCGGGCATTTCAAGGTTTCAATTTCGAGGTTTCAATGAAAGGCTATATACAGACGGCGGAATCACATGACAAATGTTTACGATCATTTTTATGTCTGAACATGGAATATTGCTTTTTTCTCCGTAATTGTCATAAGCTGTTCATTTTATGTAACATACTACAGAAGTTACAGATTTCCGTTAGTAAGAACATGGTTAGATTAAATATCACATTGCACAAAAGGATAGTAAGTGCTAAGTTTTAAGGTATAATTCCCATAATCCGTCATTTTGAAAATCATTCATTCGTCGAATTACTTGGTCGTTCTCGGAATACAATCGGTCAGGGCCGGAACTATTCACATCAAACCGAATAGTTCCGATCTCGGCCGATGTTTACCGAGAACGACCGAAGTATTGCGACGTAAGAATGAGTCTTAAAATGACAGATTATACGAAATCTACATTTAACGTCTTGGTTGTCATCTGCTGACGCTTGTGATTTGGTACTGATGACACTTTCCATGTGAAGGGGGAATGGGGCTTAGTGTAGTATAAAAACGAACAAGTGAATAGTTTGTTGTAATATTTATAACAATGATAATGATATGGCCTTTATGATAAAGTGGTTAAGCTATAAATGTTTAACAATGATGAATGATGAAAGCTATATGTTCATTTTATCCCAAAGAAAAATGGAAAAAGAAAACTTAAAAATAAAACTTAATTTCCCCTGGACAAAGCACTTGGAATGTGAAAATATGTTTACCCTTAAAATGCTGGGTAGTTTTCTAAAAATCGATTTTTAAGTCATCTGCTTCCCAAAACCTTAAATATCTACTTAATTTTGACGAGGAAAGATACTCAGAGTAGCCAATTACTTGGCGGCTGGCCTGGATCTAACCTGTTCGCATAAGCATAGTTCCAGCAATATAAGGGTTAAGGAAAAACATGAAACAATAATGTTTAGCTGCTCGTACCTGAACAAATGAATGGTTTTTTTCTATCATTGAGGTAAGATTTCCTTGGATATAGGCGTTCTGACCCATTAAGAAAAAGATTTCAAGAAAGCAATTAGACAAAAGGAGAAGATGGTTATGACGAACTATCTCTTATTTAGACACAGTGTTACCTATCAAAATATCTTATTTTTTTGTTCAAGGTAGAATGCGATAATCTGCAATCTTGAAATTAATTCATTCGTCGGATTACTTCTATAGCTCTCGGATTATTTCTGTAGCTTTCGGAATACATCGGTCTTGGCCGGAATTATTGCTTCAAAACCTATTAGTTCCGATCCCGTCCGGTGTATGCCGAGTACGACCGAAGTAATCCGACGAAAAAAAAATGTTTCAAAATGGCGGAACATGGGTATTCCACTTTAAATTGAATCGATCAGAAAAATCATGCAGAAGGAAGGAAAGCCATTGCAGATATCTGACACAGAACTAAACTGTTGTATGATATACAAGTATAAATAGCTACTGAAAGCAAACTCATAATTAAGTAAGCGTCAATCATACACAATGTATCTATGTGTGAACTAGTTTTATGAGGTAGATCTCATAACAGTTCCACAGCTTTATTATTTGAATACGTATCAATTCACTGTATACAGGTTCATAATGCGATCAATTCTTGCTTTCAATGGGTGTTCTTCGGACCTTTTTATGCAACAGTACAGTTGTATAACAGTTCCAAAGAAACTAAATTATAACTTCCGAATTTCTTCACGTCTGTGTAAAAACAGCTTTAAAACGACTTGTCATATTCACTTCTTAATTCCTAACTTTACAGTAACTGCTGCAGAAGACTTAAGAAATATGTTGATAAAAAGAATACACTGTCCCTAAAGAATAATTTATCCTTTTCAACATTGGTTTCTATCGAATATTACATAGAACACAATTATCTATTTCTTCTTATTTCCGTTCTTGCTTTGAATTTCGACTGATCTCATTTCACAACCCAATATAGAGTAATGGGTTAATTGCTTCAGTCAATTTCTTTCTATGGCCTTGTAGAATACCTCGGTACTTTCGTATCACATCAATAAGAGTTAACCTCGATCTGAGCATCTAAAATACGATCTAAATATAGACTGCGTAATCCCCATAACTCTGTCACAACTTCGACTTCAAAAGGGGTTAACCTCGATTTGAGCATCTAAGATACGATCTAAATATAGACTGCCAAATCCCCATAACGCTGTCACGACTTCAACTTCATTTGGGTTTTACCTCGATTTGAGCGTTTAAAATACGATCTATATAGACTGCCTTATCCCCGAAGCTCTGTCACGACTTCAACTTCAAATGGGGTTTACCTCGATTTGAGCGTTTAAAATACAATCTAAATATAGACTGCCTAATCCCCATAACTCTGTCACGACTTCCTCAACATCAAATGGGGTTAACCTTGATCTGAGCATTAAAAATACGATCTAAATATAGACTGCCTATTCCCTGTGACTCTGTCACTACTTCCACATCAATGGGGATCAACCTCGATTTGAGCGTTTAAAATACGATCTAAATATAGACTGCCTATTCCCCGTAACTCTGTAACGACTTCCACAACTCTCGCAAATGTCAGTACACCTTCCCCGTGACTAAGAATGAGTTGACACTTCAGCACGATGCACAAATCTGTTTCCATGGTTTCTAGCGCGGCGTTGTGGCCAATCCCCTCGCGATCTGGAAAACACACGAGATTTTTCGAGATTATACAATATACTCCAAGAATATGTGTAGTGTAGAGGTCATGAAACCTTTTTAATCTTTCTTTTTTATTCAGTAAATTTAAAACGAACTTATATATTCTTTATGAATTAATTCGAAGCATATGCAGCAAAGACCTAATAAAGTCAATGGGAACCAATGAAAAATTGATTGTCATAAGAGCTTGTTAAGTGAATAAAAAAAAAATTTAAGATGATGGCATAAGATGTCACAAGACAATGAAAGTGAAATTTACATAAATGATTTACGTAATAACCTAACGTCCATACTCTTTACCCTTTCCCAAACAACAAACTTTCGACTGTCCCAAATTGAAAGGGTTTGCAGACGACATTTCAATATGTGAAGAAATTGGAAAATAATCTTCTGATAGGGCAGGAAACATCGTGGGAAAAGGGAAAATTGCTCGTTACGAGCAATTTCTCCTTTTCCCACGATGTTTTCTAAAGTTGTCTGTAACAAAATGGCCAAATGTCATTATTGTTTGGAAAAGGCTTAAGCACAATCTCCTCTAAGAAATATTTGTTACAAAATGATTTAGATTTTCTAAACAAGCCTTTAATCGCAAACGGATCGTGTAAATAATCTCCTACCAAATAACACATAACTTTGACACAGCTGCAGCACAGGAACAATAACAACACAAACAAATAAAAAAATCGCTTAAATTGAATAACTCATCTTTTTGTCACAATAACTACTAACCAATGCCACAAACACCTTGTATTTTAGCATAAGGTCCTTTTACATCGGATGTTGCTTCGAATTTGGACCAGTCCAAAACAACCATACGATTAAATGGGTCAACTAACCTGGACAGAAGAGTAACAACGCAGAGAGAATCGCCATTTCAACGTCCGTCAATCCTATCTTCGTAAGCCGCCGACGTACGTCCCGGAAATCCCCGAACACCTTCGCCAACAGCCCCGTATCACAATCGGCGGGCCGTCTATTCATCGGAATGTTCTCGGTATTTTCCGCCGGTTTCTCTGACGGTTCCGTTTCAAATCCGGACACGTCGTGCAACGCGGCTATTTCTAGTATACAGCTCCGTATGAGAAGCCGTTGATCTGATTGGCTGAGTGATTTGAATAGTGGGATTTCCTTGGCGAACGCCGTGATGAATCTTACGGTCCATGGAAGATATTGTGAGTAGAGACGCCGTGTGTCCGCTATCCAATGGGACTGCACCTGTGGAAATATGGACGTGAATAACAGTGCTCTCATACAAATAAATACACGCTATCGTTTTTGACAAGAAAAAAGAAAAACAATGAGAAAAGTATTCTCAAAACAACACTCATCAAACAAAATAAGGTACAGGCAAATATCAGACATGTTTCCAAAAAATTCCCTCCTGAAAATTTTTTACAGTCACTGCAATTAATACGGGTTTGGGCCCTTTATAGCAGTCGTATTTAAGATATGCCATAGTGGTCGGCAAACCTTTCCATAAACTTTGCTTTGCCTATCCAGTATAGCTCAATATAAATTCCTAGTGGCTGCCACTTTACACTCAAAATAATAAAAAATATCGTTCGAGGCGAATGAAAAATGCTTTATTGACTCCAATAGACGCCAGGAAACCCCCCCCCAGATTAAATCATGTCTCGAAACCAAAACCTGAGTTCACCAGCGCGAAGCATTACTGGAGACAATCAAAGGGAGATAATCCTGTTACCTGATCATCCTGTAGACGCTTGAAAAGTTCATTGAATTCGTCGCAAGCGTCTTTGTACGCAGCATGGACGGTCAGTACCATCTGCTCTGTCCGGACCTGACGGTCAAGCTCGAGCGTGTTCTCCTGAGGAATGTAGATAAAACTGGACTTGGACGGTCGGTCCTTCTTCGGACACCTGCCCAATCGAACGGCTGAAAAGAAAAAATTTCGGTGTAGATTATTCTGTAGATAAATCAATTCCTCCCTTTTCTTATACCCCACCCCTCAGGTTGATATGAATTCATTTATCTGATTTATTTTGATGAACTTCTATTTTCAAATCAGTAAAACCCTTTCCTTACGCCTCTCTTCTAATCAACAACCATTCCTTTATTTGAAAAAAAAAATTTTGACCCGACTTAAAAACTGATATAAATGCATTGTTAATCCATTTCATTTGGACTTTTACGTAGGTTCAACTTTCGTTCAAGTCATGTAGAAATATCAGGTTCATAATGCCTATAGTCAGAAAAATAATGCATGAAAAGGTAATAAAGATAAAACTCGACTTGGACAGTCGGTCCTCCTTCGGGTATCTGCCGAATCAAAGAGTTGAAAACAACAATGTATTTCAATGTACATCTATCTATACTCAAACCAATTAACCAGCAATATGTATGACAGAGGTAAACCGTCGGCCTCTTGTAACGAGGGTCAAGGGTTCAATCCCCGTTAAGCGCGGTGAAAATTGTCGGGACTAGCCCTCAAATTGACACGATTACTGATTTAGTATTCAGGAAGCAGTCATGGAGATTAACAATCGGAACTACTCGGGTATTTCCGTGAGCTGTGAAATACACCTCGGATATAAGTGTAGGGTTACAATTTTTCGGGTAATTCGGCATCCGCCAATTAACACATTTTCTAAGCGTGCACGTTAAGTAGTTCAATGTGTTTGGAAGCGTTGGGCATCCTTTTTTAATCACTTTTGACCAGTAACTCATACCAAATGGCGAACTTGTTGTTGTGACATGTATATTTGTTTCCTCAATCAAATTTAACGACTTTTTTGATTTTACATTCAAGATCTATTTTTAGAAACGACAGAAAGTGACGTCATTCTCGCGGGAAGCAATATGGCGTCATCCCTATTATTTCAGAGGTGTTTTCTATTGGATAAACCCGATGTGTTCAGATTGGGAGATTAATATAATAAGGTCCAAGCTTCTGTCACAAACAATATATTGTATATACTAATGCGCAATAACAACATGATCGTCCTAGTCTACAAAATGCGGAGAAAAAAAGCCACAGTACGTTTCTACAATCGAAAGAGAAAAAAGTACAAAAGCATCCCACTGCATTCATGAAGATAAATTTATTGTAAATGTCACATTAATACAAATGCAGATACTACAGTACATTAAATCATTAGTCAGGTCTCATCATGATACATTATGTACATATAAAAAGGTAAGATATAATACAACCATGTAATTCAAAATTGAATTATAAGAGACATTAAAGACTTCATAGTTTTCAAGATTGAACAGGGTGTCCAATGACAACTTTCTGTAGTTACTTTCTGCAGTTTATCCATTACTACCTTGTATTACATATAGCACGACAACAGGGGAAATAACTAAATTAAACGAAACTGAAATGTTTGAGTTACCCCCCTTTGCATATTGAGACTAGCTTAGTTTATTTAATCTTTGATGTGCCCGCTCATTTAGTTTAAAAGCATTAGAGCCCTCAGAAAATTGCTCAACTCGGAAATATGAGTTATAAATTATGATAGAATATGTTGAAACATGGCGAAAAAACACAGGATCATGACAAAATAATGGCTGCACTATTTATTATCTGACTTTCAAAGTGCTATTTTCATATATTTGGTGCCCACCAGTTTTACTTAATTGTTTACATTCGAGTAACATCTAAATTAGCAAGGACAGCTCGGATTATCGAATGGCGATCATCTGGTTAGAAAAATCAAGTGAAACACATACGAATACTGTCATCAATCTAATATAAACAACATCGACATTTAAAGTTGACAATTTTTTGGGTTTTATCGTTCAAAGCGTTTCTTGGTTGACCTTGTTTCACAATTAAAGTGTACATAAGCGCAAGTATGGCTTTGAAAGAGACTATTCCAATCATGGTTACATGATGGGATAAAATGACCTACCTTCATGTGACATCCCGGCGGAGAGGCATTTCTGCAGGCGACAGTACTGGCATCGATTCCGGCTTATGCGCATGATCAAACAGCCGCTCGGGTTCTCGCAAGCCTTATACTGCATCTTTTGTCGGACTGTCCGCCTGAAGAAGCCCTAAATATAAAATTGATAAAGAGGGTTAGTTGAATATGATGTATCTAAACGCAGTTTTCTTTAGTATGTTAGAGGGAGTTTTTATATGATGTCAGACCACTTTCCTTGACATCATACATCATATTTATGGGCTTTCACATCGCGTCAACATTATTTAAGCTATCATGCGATGCCTGACCCATGATGATGGTGGAATCCCCATACTCGCAAGCCCTTAAGAGCTGGTCAGGTCAGGTAGAACCATTGGCACTCCGTAAGTCAGCCGGGAGACTTCCGCTCATAAAAATTCAAATACCGACAAGAGTATTTCAGTTTTCGTGTGAAGCCCGGGGTACTGTTTTACTAAACAGCTTACGCTTAAGATTTGCGTAAGTCTAAAACAACAAGTCCTTTTATTTCAATATTTAACAAAGCAATATTGCAAAGTAACACATCATTGGAATCGTCTCTCCGAGATTTAATTACTTTCATTAAAGATATTATCCATGTTAATCAATTATGACTTACGCAAACATTTTCCGTAAGTTGTTTAGTAAAACGGGCCCCGGCTCTTTAACTCTAAGAATGCTTGGACGTTTTTCTAAAAACATATTTTTTTGGTGTCGTCTGTATTCCAAAATCTTAGATATCTGCTTGATTTTTATGAAAAAAGATACTCAGAGAAGCAATCAGGTTAGATCACAGGCCAGCCGCCAATTTACTTGGCGACTGGCCTGGATCTAACCTGTTTGCATAAGCATGAAGTCGGTTCCAGCACTTCAAGTGTTAAGATGGAGTAAGATCCCAATCTCGCCTACCTACTCGGGCTTGTGAAACCGAGTAAACCCTTCAATATTCCGTACGTCAGTAAGTCGGTCCGGAGACTACTTCTCTGAAAAAGTTGATTCAAGCGCTACCGAGACTTGAACCCACGCGGAAATAGGATCCACTTGCCTTAATGTTATGTACTCTTACAACTAGTGACCAAGGAGGCATGTATACCATAAAAGTGCAGGCCTATCTAGCGGATAGTAATTTGGTGAGTAATGGAGATTTAAATGGACACTTATTTCCTCTTTTAGAAAAAAAAATTCATAAAAACGTCAAAATTATGTCAACATGTTCTATTTTCGTTTTGAATAAAGTGCATACTTCTAAAAATATTTGTGCTTAAAACGTGAATAATTCACAATCCGCAGTGAGATAGAGATTGTTGGTTTTTCGACTGCGGTGAATGAACGAACAACCCCAATACGAAGAAGAAAAGAGGCATGGCACCACCAGACTGCAGCTGTGTCCCTCAATTTTCCATCTACATGTACATAAATAATGATGCCCTAATCTTTTCATTCTTCGTGTTACTTCATTTTGGTTTTTCGACCATCCTTGGATACGGCACAAATTAAAACGTTTTGAGAAAATCCGATTCTTTAAAGCTGATTGATTACAGATGTGAGGAAACGGTGATTTTGATTTTATTAGAACTTCAAAACAGCTGTACTGCTTGATTTGATACCCGGCGGAAAAGCCATAAGAAGTAAAATAGTTCGAAATTAACCTCTGAGTGCCATTATATAATCTATAAATGTGTTTTCAGAACGAAAGGCGTTGCAACGTTTTTGAGATCAACAACAAACCTACTGTACATACATCGATATATTGACAACTTCTCAATCAATATTGTGTTCAGATACTTTTTATTATAAAACATTAAACTACAATTCGAAAACTATATCATTTCAACGGCATTAAATTTTAAGTCTCAAATTTCTTAATGTGTGACCAGGCAGCTTTTAAAAATCTTAGATAAATATTTTTGTTAGACGTCAAAGGGAGGTAAATCCGTCGATATCAGGGACGAATTAACCATAAATCAAAACGGGGTTACTTACGTACCTTGCATCCTTCACACGAGAAGACACCATAATGGAATCCGGAAGATTTGTCTCCACAAATACGGCAGAGAATGTGCTCGTTTTTACCGGAACCAAACTTTTCTAAAAGAAATGAAGCGTCAAAAATTAATAATCATACACCAAAGAATTGAGAAAAGAAGGCACATACAATCTCACCAGACACTGAAAACAAGTCATATAAAGGTAGAATACCCATAATTCGCCATTATGAAAGTCATTTTTTCGTAGGATTACTCCGGTCGTGCTCGAATATTCATCGGTATGGACCGAAAAAATTCACTTTAAACCGAAAGGTTCCGGCCCCGATCGGTCAATACCGTAAAGACCGAAGTAATCCGAGGGAGGGAATGAGGTTCAGAATGGCGGATCTACCTTAATACCATTTTGGTTTCGCCTGAGGCCGATTTTTCCTTCAGTAGGTCTGCCCTGCCACCTTATATAAGAGATAAAAATAGACTGCAGAGACACACATTTGTCTTCTTGAATGGCATTATGACTAAAAATAGTCAGCTGAAATGCATTCAGGGAAGTCCTATTAAGACGCTTCCTGAATTAATTAACCTTTCCTGAAATTATTAACCTTTCACTTGGTTATTTTAAACATGAATTTACAAACACTGTCCTGCTTCAACGACATTTTAATTTGACTTTTAAATTTTCTCATAAGTGAACAAGTGACTTGAATGGCTCATAGTGCTTCCCTTTTATAAGAATCCGCGCTTTACAAAATACTGCCCAAATTGATTCTTCGATCTGAGGAGGGTTTAGCGTTTAATGAGAGAAAAGCTAAGGCCGAGGAAGTCCTGCTAACGTTAGAAACAATCGCAATTAGAAAATAAAAACAAAATTCTAATTCACTGCCGCAAACCGGTAATTCATAGGTCCCAAAATGTTGCAATTATAGCGTTTGCCGAAACACGATCCCGCATAATAAATGTACCTTGAGTTATCTCGGATGATCTAAGCTGTAACTGTGTGTTACGAATGAAAAAACTACGTCTGGCAATCGTATCTACTCGGCAATCCCCGTCACAAGTCGGTAGATATACCTCGTAAGCAGTTCATGAATACACCAGAAATCCTGGGGTAATTCGGCTGTTTTCCGGCGGATAACTCACATGATTACAACATGCACACAGACACAATATATTTATGTGAATACACACAAGTTGGTTATATATCACAATTGAATGGTTTTTTTTTTATAATATTTTCATAAAAGATTATGATATCAACACATCTTTGTTTCATGTTTTCTCAATCGTATCTTCTCGGTAATCACCGGCTTGTGTTGGGGGTTGCCGAGTAGATACGATTGCAAATGGACATGCCCTTCGTCAATGCCCTACTTTCAAAATGGCTCCCCATTACCTCCGAGGTTATTTCAAGAAATGCCCGAGGTGTTCCGAATGTAAGTCTGGATCATTCGGACTGACCTAGAGTAAGCTTTTCGAATCTCAAAAGTTGTGTCTGCTTGGTTTATTTCTTAAGTACAACTGTGTGTTTTGTGTGCACTATAACACGTCTACTGTCGATCTCTCTGTGTTATTAACTACAGAATGACCACAAACACACACCCTTCCGATGTTGTTAAAATCGTGTATCAGTTCTGTCAAATTATCAGGCCTCAATTTACGACACTCGTTCATGGGTAAGTCACAGCAATTTGGCCTTGCCGAACGGGGGCCTAAGCCGGGATCGTCGATACAAAAGACCGACTCTCTACCACTGTATGAATGTCGCCAACTTAATTTCAATTATACTCATGCAAACAGGTTAGATCCAGGACAGCCGCCAAGTAAATTGACCGCTGGCCTGTGATCTAACCTGTTTGCTAATCAAAGTATTCCTCATCAATATTAAGCGGATATGTAAGGTTTTGGAAAGCAGGCGACACAAAAATCCAGGGCTTCTCTAAGCGTTTTGAGCAGTTTGCAGTCTTAACTACCTATAACTCGTCATTTTAAAACTCTTTTCTTTGCCTGATATCTTCGGTCATTCTCGGTATACATCGATCGGTGCCGGAACTATTCGCTTTACACCGAACTGGTCCGGCCACGACCGATGTATACCGAGATCGACCGAAGAAATCCGACGAAATAATTATTTTCAAATTGCCGGATTATGTTTTTTTTTTTTACCTTTAGCTCATTGATATAACAGGCCCCCTTGTATTTCTTCATAGTTCTTACCTGAGTTTTTCCGCTTTGACGTCATACCGTCGGACAACGTGAGGACCGTACCAAGTACCATGGTTACAGATCGTCTCTCAGGCCTGCATCAAAACAATACCTGCAGAAACATAGGCCAATTTTAGGCACATTCGCAATAAAGTATATATTCTTTATTTAAGTCTCATCCATTTACATATACAATTCTATACATATCAAAACATTCATATATACTTAAAACATTAAAATATGTGGATATGGCCATTCATTTTTTAATTTTAAGAGACATAGGGGAATTATAAACATATATTACACATTAATGATAAATAAAACGAAAAGCAAAAAACGTATTTGACGGGAATCGAACTGGGACGCTGGCGCAATGGGCCACATCGCTATCAACTAGGCTATCGAGAATATATGTCTTTAGTTTATGACTTTACCTAACGAGGAAACCTATTTGACAATTTAAACTGACAATAATCCATAAGATCCTCAACAATGAACAAGTGAACAAGATAACAAAACGACTAAGGAAAATTAAGGTATTTAGGCCCTTATGGCGTCTCGCAGGGAGGTATTAAAATGTCTGTGAAAGGTATGAGAAGAGCTACTGATGGACACATTATCTTCAAAAACTAAATGTGAGTTCGAGATAACTTATCAAGCAAATTCATTAGTTATCAAACATATTCGATATCTCATGAGAATATCATAAAGGCCAGAATATCCTGTAAAACGCATTACTCCATAAGACTTCATTCTGTCGCAGATGCTGGAGTAAGCTTTATAAATCACTGAGACGAAAGATTTACTTACTTTACTTTTCATGAGTAATATTTCTCTTTATAGCAATTGTTTCACCAACGATTATAAAGAACGAGGTTTGCATTTTCTCTTTTATCGCCTTTTTGCTCTTTTTCGCCTATTTGCTCTTTTATCGCCTGTCTTTGCTTTCAAGTAGGAATAAATTTAAATGTGAGAAAAGTCATTAATCATCGTTGCTAAGGTATTCACATTTTACATACGTATAAAGTGTCGTACATATGAGACTGTCAAAATTTATAGTCAATGTTAAGGATATGCATGTTTTAGAACTACCTTTTTTTTTTAACTCGAAGGTTTGGAATTCCCAATCTAATGAAGATAAATGCATGCTGCTTGTATTCCAATGCGTGCAGCATGAGTAAATGTACCATAATAGTGATTGAGTTGCCTTGGAGCATTAACACAAATTACATTTTAATGGTATATTTTGATATTTTGATAAATATGTATGTATATTGTTATCAAAAATTTGTTTTGTTTATAGGATATATTCATCTCGTGAACATTACTTGCGTGACACAGTGACAAAATGATAAATTGCTCCCCCCACAATTGAAAAATGAAATCGCCCTTCAACAAAGTCATATACAAAATTCATAGAAAATAAAAAAGCAAACAATGGACAACTTTAACTCGGTGATCAAAGTCGTTCAGAAAAAAGACTCTTCATTCAAACGCGTCAGAATGTTCCCTAATAGAATTACATCACCACTTTAAAACACATGGGGAAAACCTTTCAAAACAACAACAATTACCTTTCCCCAACATCAAATATATTCCAATAAAGTTTATTATAAACTAGCACGCTAGTGTTATCGCTTGTTTGACACTAAACTAAACTTTCATACTCTCAAGGCAGGACGAGATGAACTTCTATTTACTTGACATTTTGGTCAACTCTGTGTCACCTATAGCCTGGCCTAACTAAACAAGCTGAACAATCAATCGGCGTGTGTCGAAACATCGTGTCGATAGCAAAATGTGAGACTCTAGAAAGTAGTGCTACAAAATATAATAGGACTTCTTAAAGACACGTCAAAGGAGAGGACTACAAATAAATTACTGAAAAAATATATGGAGTTCTTTTCTTATGTTAAAAAAAGTCATGATAATTAGTTTAGGAATGCATTGAGACCCTCTTAAATAGACTCATTTAAAATAAGTTATTTTGTGCTTGAAATATAGTTGTCTCCAATTCATTCATGTTTATCAACAACATGTTTATTTACATATTCAAAATAACGAATTCTGGTTGGTCGGTTCAAAAATGTGTGTATCAACTGTCAAGGTCAGAGGTGAAGAATCAGGAAATCTGAATTATAAAACTTGCTAATCTGGGTTATTTCTGGTTTACTTTCACATTTAAGTTATGCTGATGGTGTTTTCTGGTGATAACTATTTGAATCTGTCCAAAAGTTTACCAAATAATATAGTTTGATAAAGCATTAATCTCCTTTAATGGGCCTTTAATGTAAAACGAAGCGACACATGGCGGCATCTAATTCATTGTTGTATTTATGAACTCATAAGTAAAGTTTTACGCAGAGTCTTATGTGCGCATTTATTGCATTCGTTTATTCATTAACTCATGAACTCGTTCGTTCTTTCGATCAATTATATTATTACGCATTCCGCCAATCGTTTATAGGGATGTTTGTTCATTAATTCATTCGCCCCTTCCTTAACACAAATGCTTGTTTGTTCAATCATACATTTAAGTAAGATAAGATAGAATAGAAATGTGTTTATTATAATGACGTGTGCATATACAACATATATAAATAGATGGTTAAAGAAAAGGATAAAAAGCAACCGGCCCAATTGGCCTATAAGTAACCTGAAATGTTAAATACAAAATAACTAAGTATTCATTCATTCGCACTTTAGTTCATTAATCAAAACGTTCGTTCCTTCATTAAACCATATACTCAATCGTTTATTCATTAATCACCCCATCAATTGAATAATTTTTTTGTTCGTTTAGTATTTCATTCATTCGTTTAATCGTTCGTTTCTTCATTCATTAATTTCAACAATTTATTTGTTCATTATCCAAGACGTTCGTTTGTTCGTTCATTAATTGTCTTTGGTGCGTTCATTAATCTAAATATGCATTCGTTCATTCATTAAGCAATTGAATGATTCCTTTGATCATTGATTTATTCGGTTATCCGTTCATTCAGTCGCTCATTCGTCCGTGCATTCTTCAATACATCCGTTCATTCGTCCGTGCATTCTTCAATACACCCGATCATTCATGCAACCATCCATATAATTATGCAGTCGCTAAAACATCTCCCAAATAATTATTCCCTTAATGGTACATTCGTCCATTAAATAGACCATTTAAACATTTCTTCCCAAGTGCATTGTTGCATTTGTGTGTTCGCTCATCCATAGATAAATTTACCCATCCATGTTTCCATCAAAACAATCTCGTTAAAAGCAACTACTATACACTTTTGACATAACAATGTTTGCCATTGGAGGCATAGTCCTTATGATAAGTATTTTGGGCCGGAGGCCTTTTTGTACAAATAAAACATTCTGAGTTCTAACTTACATCTGTTCAATTTTCCACCCATGTATTGGTGATTTATTTTTCATTTCGACAAAATAAAACGTTCAAATTACACTCGTACACGCTCATAGCCAGTCTATGTCACCGACTTCAACCGATTTCAACCATTAGTAACACTTCACAAAGCCAATACTGTTTTCCTTTACTATTTGGTTAACTTAACCCTTTACCAAACGTCAAATTTTCGACTGTCCAAAAGTGAGAGAGTTGGAAGAAGACATTTCAAAATGTGATGAAATTGGAAAATAGTCTTCTGATAGGGCAGAAAACATTGTGGGAAAAGATAAATTGCTCGTTAGGAGCAAATTCTCCCTTTCCCAACATGTTTTCCCGAGTCATCTGCAACAGACTGATCAAATGTCGTTATTGTTTGGTAATGGGTTGAACTTTCCAATTGAAGATATCGATGTTGCGAAATTGACAGAGATGGCAAACAACATTCTCTCTTGAGCTTTTTTCTCTCTTGGTCTTATTTCTCGCCCTTGTTCTTTTCTCTAATGATTATTCTCAGTTTACTTTCTTTTTCTTTGTATATCTATCTCTCTTTATATCTCTGACTGTCTTTGTATTGTTTCACTTTCTTTCTCTACACCTCTTTCTCTCGATCTGGTTCACTTTCTTTATTTCTGTGTCCCTTCTCACCTTTCTATTGTCTGTCTGTCTGTCTGTCTGTTCGAAAACTATCGACAAGGTTAAGTTCCATGCAATAGCCCATATTGAAAACCCTTTATCAGCCATATGTAAATACATACCTATAGCGATATTGACATACGTTGTCCGAAAGGGGAAGGGGGTGGGTTCAAAACTGGACGTGACCTATAAATGTTCGATAAGTGACCACTTCGGACAACTTGACCGCATTGCACTGACCTGTGTCCTTATTCTTGACCATAGCAGAGTTTATGGGACGGAAACGTGTTCGATATTATGAAAACAGAGTCCAGATTTTCACCTCTTATAGTCACGAAGCATACAATTTGTGTTAACGCATGGACGTATCTAACACATTAAATTTAAATTGTGCAATTTTATTTTACCTTGAGATAACAAGCTCATGCGATTATTGTATTATGACAAAGTTCGGAACTTCTAGGGTTTTTCCGTGAGCTGAGAATTACACGAGAATGGTATATATAAATGCTTTTAATCAAATAAAACGACTTCTTAGATTTCACATTTCAGATCTATATTTGAAAAACGAAAGTAAAATGACGTAAGCCTCATGAGAAACAATATGACCCCTATTATTTCAGAGGTGTTCTCATTGGATAAACCCGATGTGTTCAGATTGATATGATAAAATATCAATCGGAACTACTCGGGTATTTCCGTGAGCTGTGAAATGCACCTTGGATATAAGTGTAGGGTTACAATTTTTCGGGTAAATCGGCATCCGCCAATTAACACATTTTTTAAGCGTGCACGTTAAGTAGTTCAATGTGTATGGAAGTGTTTGACATCCTTTTTAATCACTTTCGATCAGTAACTCATACCAAATGGCGAACTTGTTGTTGTGACATGTATACTTGTTTCCTCAATCAAATTTAACGACTTTTTGGATTTTACATTCAAGATCTAATTCTAGAAACGAAAGAAAGTGACGTCATTCTCGCGGGAAACAATATGGCGTCATCCCTATTATTTCAGAGGTGTTTTCTATTGGATAAACCCGATGTGTTCAGATTGTCCCAGAGTACATTGTTTAAAGCTTTGTTCAAACGGTCTTAACCATTTACCAAACGCCTAATTTTCGACTGTCCCAAATTGAAAGAGTTTGCAGACGATATTTCAAAATGTGATGAAAATGAAAGATAATCTTCTGATAGGGCAGAAATCATTGTTGTGTCTTGTCAGGGGGCAAATTGCACGTCCTGACGTCAGAATGTCTTACATCTATAAACAACCTTAAATTAACCCTTATCAAAACGCAAAATTTTCAACTATCACAGATATGGGGAAATTTGGAAGTTTACTATTTCAAAACGCAAAACAGCTAATATGTTGAAAGATGCACATACAAATATAATTTGAGAATTGCCAATGGAAGCGAAATTTATTTGTATTTAAGTTTAAGAGACTGCATACTGTGTATTTATGAGTATTTAATTCCAACAGCATTAAAACAATTTTGAGATTGTATTAAAACTATATATATACATAGGTACATTGAAGTTTCCTGAATCAAATATGTTTTCAATAGCTTATCTTAAATGTATTTCACACAATACAAACCACTGTATTGCTTTGATGGCTATTCATTTTGATTATGATTTTTTTTCTCAAATGTAAAGAAGGAACTTCAACAGAATATTCTGGAATCCTGGTTTAGAAATATCATGCGCTTACAATTTATTTTCATTTATTTTTTTCTGCATACGTAATCTATCACGTTAAAGAGAAAATTCTGGAACACTGGTAACGAAAAATCATGCACTTACGGTGCGAAATGGCTAAACTATTGCGGGAAAAACAGCGTAAAACCATATCCAAAAATCGAAAGTTTTCAAAGTCAATCTATTACTAGAACTTCAATATTCAACATGCGTCGACTAAAGGTAGACTGTTAGAAGGCGTTTATTAACCATTTACATGGAAATGTTTCCTTTTTATAATATCAAAAGTCCACCATTTTTTCAATATTTTAACAAACTTCGACTAATAAAAATAAACCGGTAAAATGCGATATTGTACACTTATATGGTAACAACTCCTACTCACAAAATCTATGTCCTTGAGCATCCATATATATATCTTCAATAAAATATCGTCTGCTTACTTCTAACCAACCCTGTTCGTCATAAAAACCTCCATTTTACGCACGCACAGAAAACATGAAAACACTTTAGAAAAGAAATGAGAAATTGCCTGTGACAAGCAATTTCTTCTTTTCTTACAATGGTTTATACCTTGGATGATAGATTATTCATACTAGTACTTGCTTATTGTCGTCTGCTGATACTTTTACATCGAATATCTCACAAACTCCGCGAATGGGGGTGTGCGGATGTAGGTCAAACGATAATATAACCTATTACCTAACAATACGACATTTAACCACTTTGTTGCAGACGACTCTGGAATACATTGTGGGAAAAGGAGAAATTGCTCGTGACGAGCTATTTCTCCTTTTCCCAGAATGTTTGCTGCTTTGTCCTATCAGAAGATTTTTTTCCAAGTTCATCACATTTTAGAATTGTCGTATGCAAACTATTCCAAATTGAGAAAGTCGAACATTTTTCGTTTTGGTAAGGGTTAACTTAGTGTTTATGGATGTAAGACATTCTGACGTCAGGACGTGCAATTTACCCCCTAACAAGACACAGTTTCGTCTCAATTGTATAATGATTAAGGAAATGGTCCGATAGACTTAACAATAGCTGGCATTTAAAGGCACATGATTTTTATGGGGTTTACATCACATCAACATTATTTCAGTTATGTAGCGATGCCCGACTCTTAATATTGGAGGAAGACCCCATACTCAACTGCCCATAAGGGCTGGTCAAAGCGGGTAGAACCATCGGCATTCCGTAAGTCAGTCGGGAGACTGCCTCTCATGAAAATCCATATCCCTCTCAGGATTTGAACCCACGCGGAGAGGGGCCATGTGATTTCAAGTTCTGTACTCTAACCACTAGGCCACGGAGGCCCCAAAGGCACATGGAAGGAGATAAATGTTACAGTGTATATCAAAATATATTATTTGTTAAACTTTTGATTAGATTCAAATAGTCAACACCAAAAAGACCCATAAACACAACTAAGACGTGAAAGCCAACGAGAAATAACCCACATTAGCAATTTTGATAATTGAGATCGGCTGATATTTCACCTCTAATCTGTTCAAGTGATACACAAATGTTTTAACCGACTAATTAGAATTCGTCTTTTTTTAAGGTAACCAAACAGATTGTTGATAAGCATAAATGAATTGGCATTTCATTTGCCTTTAATACCTTCATAAAACATCAAATATATGTATGTCTTTTGGCCAAACTTGAAACACTTGTGTCGGAATCGGAACCATTCGGTCCATTCATTGATATAAAGGATACTGTTCTGTTGTGTTCTACGAAATTTACCCCCCCGCCCCCACCCACCCACCCCAATTCTCAGCCGGCCTCGTTTTGTAGCTTATTTTATACACTATGAAGGAATGAATGAATCGTGTTTAACCAATTACCAAACAATAACGACATTTGACCATGTTTTGCAGACGACGCTGGAAAACAGTATAGGAAAAGGTGAAACTGCTGTTAACGAGCAACTTCTCCTTTTCCCACAATGTTTGCCGCCCTATAAGAAGATTGTTTTTCAATTTCATCACATTTTGAAATGTCGTCTGCAAAATCGTTCAATTTGGGAGAGTCGAAAATTTGGCGTTTGGTAAAGGGTTAAGGCGCATCGACACCTTATCGTCTTCGCTCTTTAAAAACATCATATGCTCATGTTACCTCCTGAATTACTCTTCAAAATGAATATAAAGCTTTGTTATATTAATAGTCAATTTTTCTCGAACTTACACCCTTTTAATGTAAATGAGGGCTATTCTGGCTTTGAAGTAATATGAGCCTCCGCGGTCTTGAAAGAAAGGTACAAACCTTGAATACATAAAGTAACCCCCAATCGCATGGGTTCACATGTTACATGGTTAAATACGATAGATACGAGTTTTCATGATACGCAGTACATGTATCTTGGCTGCATGTGATGATATGAAGTTAGTAAAGTGGCCTCCTTGCTTTCATGATAAGCCAGGGTGCGCAAAATAACTATGTAATTGTTGAGGCGATTTAAACAAAAAAGGCAACATCATATACCGTTAATTGTGAGCCATTTCTGCGTTTGCCTTTATAATCTATACTCGATTTGCAAAGACCACTAACACAAAAGGAAAGTGAGGGTATATAAAATATATAAACGTGTAAAACTACTTTTTCCTCAATCTAGTTAAGAAGCATTGTGACTACAAAAAAGATTTACGCAAACGAAGAGTGCATTCATGGCTTTCGTTTAAATCCCCTGGGACAAATATGTAAGTCATAGGGTCACACCCCCTTATTACGGATTGCATTAGGTTCAAGGTTGTTATGACACACGCTTATACAATTGCACAAAACATAATGGTAATCCATTTAATGATCATTACGTTGTGGTAGCATTCCCCATTACAAAAAACAATAAGACGACCTTGGAATAAAGAGCACGCGGTCGTGATAAGTAGAGCAACACATTGGCTTTATTTCCCAATCCGTCTGTTAACCTTAGAATGCTGGGTAATTTACTTAAAAACAAATTTCTGTGTCATCTGCTTTCCAAAAATCGTAAATATTCACTTAATGTTGATGACGAACGATACTCAGAGTAGCGAGCAGGTTAGATCACAGGACAGTCGCCAATTTACTTGGCGGCTGGCCTTGATCCAACCTGTTTGCATAAGCATGAAGTCGCTTTCAGCACTGCAAGGGCTAACCATATTTAATGCGTACGAACTATAATCGTCTTATCCCAGAGACGATTTAAGCGTATGATATGACAACAGAGCCAAATTGCTTTCGAATGTCGTTGCGCCATAAAAAGTAGTTCTTAAAAAATTTCCTGGCAATTCTCGACTGACTCATTTAGCCGCTAATAGTTCATACCTCATACATTTTACACTTCTAAAAAGATTATTTTAGATATTTTGATGTTCAATTTCAATTGTACTAAACCTCCAAAGACTTTACTGTATATAAGCGTTATCATCATTCCAATTTCTTTTAGGTTTTTACCCCTTATAAGAATGTTGCACATCTACCGAATGGTAGACACTTTATGAGGCTTTGTCGCATGAAAGAACTTCACAAATTAAAATGTTTGACAGAGAAACTTTCGCACGTTATCCTTAACTAGGGGAGATAATCAGTGCAAAATTAACATTGAAGCCTATGGGAAATTCAAACTTTCTGTCATGATCAGATGATACCTCTTTATTATTTTTAAGAAAAAGAATCGTTCTAGAAAGATGCATTACATGTCTATGATTAAAATTTAGTAAAAAGCCAAATTTTACCGAAGAACACACGAGAACATTAGTTCCATCAGTTTTCAAGGGAGACTAGTCATGGAAAAAAAGAAAACAAGGGGGATAATAACAAAACTTATATCATAACATAGTGTATCCATAAAGTCATTGTATGGTCACTACTTTATATTTCATAGCTTCTATAGTCCTTCTTACTTATCGAAACATAGGGCAATATTTGACCATGTTAAATTATCAAGGGTCATCCATATAAGGGACTGTGCATTGGATAAAACATCAATTGAGGAACAGTGTTAACCCATTACCAAACAATAACGATATTTAACTAGTTTGTTGCAGACGACTCTGGAAACATTGTGGGAAAAGAAGAAACTGCTCCTAACGAGCAATTTCTTCTTTACCGACAATGTTTTCTGCCAAATAGAAGATCATTTTATAATTTCATCACATTTTGAAATGTCGTCTGCAAACTCTTCCAATTTGCGACAGTCGAAAATTTGGTGTTTGGTAAAGGGTAAAGGCTCAATCCTTTCGTGGAAATCACTGTAGAGAAGCCAAAACGAATAGTTGCATAGAACGAAGCACGGTTGTCAAACAGTGAGGTTACAGCGTACACGCACGGAAAAGACTGAAAAACATTGATAATATTCCAAATGAATGAAAACTACTGCAATGTGACACATGATTGGAAGCGTCTCAGAAATTCCAATGGTACCGTATGTTCCTTTACAATATTGCTTTGCCAAATATTGAAATAAGACGGAACGTTGTTTTGAACGTAAGCAAATTTTAAGCATGACTTGTTTTGTAATGCGGGTTTGCATGAGCTACGACCTCAGGCTAGAAAACGAAGGTCATCGCATTACGTTTGCACAACAGCATTATCTCTACGTGGTACGATCAGTTATCGGGACTGGTATCATTGAAGGAAATATTATGCAAACGTTACCCATGGTCGAGATAAATTACACCGCTACAACTGAACACATCGGGTGTATCCAATGAAAACACCTCTGAAATAATAGGGATGACGCCATATTGTTTCCCGCGAGAATGACGTCACTTAACTTTCGTTTTCAAAAATAGATCTTTAATGTGAAATCAAAAAAGTTTAATTTGATTAAGGAAACAACTACATATGTCACAACTTATAATTTCGCCATTTCGTATGAATTACCGATAGATAGAGATTTAAAAGGATGTCCAACACTTCCATACACATTGAACTACTTAACATGCACGCCTAGAAAATGTGTTATACGCCGGGGCCGATTTACCCGAAAAATTATAACCCTACACTTATATCCGAGGCGTATTTCACAGCTCACGGAAATACACGAGTAGTTCCGATTGACACCGCTATTGAGTGCAAGGGTCTGTCTAACAAAGATTCGTGATTGAACGTCTACATTTACTGTCGTTGGGATTGTATCTCGAAGAGATCATTGAATCTCAAAGAAAACAACGAATCTCAAAGAAAACATTGAATCTCAAAGGAAAACATTGAATCTTAAAGAAAACATTGAATCTCAAAGCACAACATTGAATCTCAAAGAAAACATTGAATCTCAAAGAAAACACTGAATCTCAAAGAAAACAAGGAATCTCAAAGAAAACATTGAAATCAAAGAAAACATTGAATCTCAAAGAAAACATTGAATCTCAAAGAAAACATTGAATCTCGAAGAGAACATTGAATATCAAAGGTTCTATGTGTATGGGTGCTATTTAACCCTTTACCAAACGCCAAATTTTCGACTGTCCCAAATTTAAAGAGTTTGCAGACATTTCAAAATGTGATGAAATTGAAAAATATGCTTCTGATAGGGCAGACAACTTTGTGGGAAAAGGAGAAATTGTCGTTAGGAGCAGTTACTCCTTTTTCCACAATGTTTTCCGGAGTCGTCTGCAACAAACTGTGTCGTTATTGATTGGTAATGAGTTAAACGCCTTATTCACGTTGCATCAGCAACTGTGATATCAAGATAAGATTAGAAATGTGTTCATCATTATTGACATATAGTGTCATGTGAATTTACAACATATATAGATACACTAGTCAAAGGGCAAGGAACAAAAAGACCCCCGTCCAGAGACATGGGTTATCTATGTCTCTGCCCCGTCCAATGGGCCTATAATTTTAAGTCACCTTAAACGATAAACACAAAATGACTACGTGCAGCTAACTATGTATATTTTATGAAGTTACGTATGTTTATTCATCCTCATAAGGGGAAAATAAAAATATTTTCCACGTATATGTATTATACGTACACGTCTACGACTTTAAAAGCGCTCGGTTTACATGTTTATATATAGTTACTACCGTTCACCTTGTTTTCTTACCCTTATCTAATATTTTAACAAACAAGTAAAGTATAAAACGAAAACTATGAGTAGACTGTTTTGAAGCAGTATTAGCTTGTCCTCTTATATACATGTATGTTATTAAACTTGAGTTCAGCGATTCAAGAGAATGTGTCCAAACAAGCCCTATGGCTAATTAATGAATAAACAAGAATTAACAAGAAAACATTGTTTCTTTTCCAAGTTTATTTGTTCATTCAAAATTATATTAATATCTTGTATTGGCAATAGGCTTTTGTAAAAAACCTATAATACATTTTGTAATTACATTTGGGTAGAAAACATTGTGGGAAAATTAATAGATTGTAATTAAAAAGCAATCTATGCGTTTGTCAAACTGGTTTCATTAGTCTTTCAGGACATTTTTCCCTTGAATTTGGAAGAGGCCTAGGCCTATAGATTTTGGGAAAAAGTGTCGATGAAATTGCTGAACATTCAGAAAACGAAAAGTTGGTGTGATTTAAAACTTTAGGGACATCTGTATGATATAAAAGAAATTTCCATTTGGGAAGCTTCCTTTTATAGGCCCCTGTTATATAACCCATAAAAGCCCTGTTTCCTCAGTCTTCTTCACATATGCGGCAAAACGAGTTCAAATGGAGTTGACCCTTTCCCAAACAACAACAACAGTTGACCACTTTGCTGCCGACAACTCCAGAAAACACTGTGGGAAAAGGAGAAAGTGCTCGCTTAGAGCAATTTCTCCTTATCTCACATTGTTTTCTGCTCTATCAGAAGACTATTTTTCAATTTCATCACATTTTGAAAAGTCGTTTGCAATCTTTTTCAATTTGGGACACTCGAAAATGTGTCGTTTGGGAAAGAGTAAAGAGTCAAAAAAGGTTAACCTCGATCGACGTATTGGTGGAGACAAGGTGACCGTACCACTGTGGGTTTGTTATATAAATAGCACACGTCACTGAATAACATTCCGGAATAGGTGAACGACCGACCTTGTTATTGTGACCTATTCGATAGGAACACACCGGGCTCAGCTTACCGATTCACTTCATACCATATCGCACCAAAATATGGGAAACAATAGTAAAGGTATATTGTTTTTTCCATTTATACTTAAAAAAAGAAGATACACGAACCTTTTACAGGGCTTTTTTGCGCTATGTAACAAGCAATTTCGCAATTATGTGAACTGGAAATTTCTTTAAAATCATCCAGTTTTCACAAACATTCTAAGTCACGCTAGGTTTTTGATTTCCAATTTCAACAATTTCAGCAAAATAACTTCCCAAAATGTATATGCCTAGGTCTCCTGCAAATTCAAGGAAAGAGCACCGTATATTCTTTTCACCATCTTTTATTAAATAGAAAGCCATTTAAGGGCATAAGCAGCTAAATATTCAAGAAATCAATGAAACAGAAGTAAGACTTGGTCGTGGTTTCTGCCCAATGATACAGAACATATGCTGTAAAGGATTGACCCTGTTGTTGTGACCTTTTCGAGACCACGGAAGGATCACCTATATATCTCATATTGCTTTATAAGTCTTTTGAGATTTGTACCGTTCCCATTCACTATGCCTTTGCGATTCGTATCATCTCCTTCAAAGAGCATTACTGCTAATTACAACATATATTTCTGAAGTTACATAGAACTATATTATAGACAGCATCCCAACTCTGTCCACACCTGTACAAAGAGATACTGAATATTAAAATCGCCAACATTTTTATTATTCTAACTTTTGGCCTTCTGGAGAGTTACATCAGGGTAGGAATACCTTTACAATTAGCGAGAAGAATTCCCCCCGTTTATTTATAAACCTGCATTCCCAAAGAAGAACATACAGGTGCGAATGCTCATTCCATAAATTAACGAAAGCACGGGTTTTTAGCAACTTGTTAGTAAAGAAATTGAAGACAAACGTTGGTTAAGTGACAAGGGTTGTAAATATTCTTGAAGTTTATCACTCCCAAAGGACACATTTCCATTGACATGGACAAAAGACATGATGTTATAACATTTCTTCGCTTAGCATATACCATCTATTTTTCGGTATGGTATTTGTTGCTTTGGCGCCGATTTTAATACATATTTTATGTATACGTGGGTGCGTTTGTCTAACCTTTTGTTTCCTGGATGAACCAGTACTTGGAGACAAAGCTTCTCCATTTTAGCACAGAGAGGCGTATGAAATTGGTGCTTATAAGACTTTGAACAATTTTAGAAACCCTGCCTTTCTATGTTCTTTTCCACTTGGTCTTTATTTACAAAAATATGAATTCATTGCATATTATCATTATTTAGGAACTAAATCTTTTTGGGGAAATTTAATCAGTAAAATTGCAGCAAGCCATTTTAAATGACGTACTCAGTCAAAATATTAATCACGAAGGCATTTATAAAAACAAGTACTTATATGATATAACTGTATGACATGTAATTATGTTAGTAATGTTATGAATGGTAGGACAATGCGCTTGCTTTCCCTAATTTCAGCATTCTTTACCATTGACTTAAAGCGCTCAATCTTGGATACCGTCAGACTCACGCTAAAGATCGTGGCGAAATTCTATTTCTTTTTTTCTTTCTCCTTTTTTCCTGACTCTTCATATATAAAATACAAATGTATGTAAAAAAAAGAACCAATCACAACGCGGCGATATCTTTATCAAATTGACCTTTGATATGAAATGAATAGTATATTTCCAAAGAATTTTAAATGCGTTTTACGGAGTTAACCATGAGCTATGGAGAGCAATACTTTTAAAAACAAAATAATAGAACATTTACAAAAAAACAACAGTAAGAAGTATTGTTACATACATGCAATAATACCTTTAGTAACAGTTCAACATTTCTTTCTAATATCATTCCTGATTATTTCTTTATGTAAGTATGTTCAAAGCGGTTTAACAGTTGAACATTTAGAAAGATATATTTGAAGAAAAAAAATTAAACTAATTAAAGAAATTGGTTAAAAACAGAAGCAACAAAATTTTGTGAAACAGACAACATTTATTTGCTTTTTCATATGGGGGTTTACAGAGAATGCAAATATCCTTGTATACAAAAAGATTGTTAGAAACTAGGTTTTATGTTAAATGAAGTGCACTTAATGTTACGTACTCATCCTACATTTTTTTTAATAAACGGTGTTTATATAAGCAGGTATATAAATATGCAAATGAGACTATTGGGCCGAATCACAAAAGTATATCCATACGCGTTATCAAAAAATGAATTAAAAAATGTTACCGATTAACATAAAGTTTTCCAAAAATAACAAGGTTCAGATCGATGTTTTATGGCCAATGTTGCGTTTTATGGATACGTAATATTCTTATTTTTCTCTATTTACTATTGTTATGAGACTCTAGGGAAAATTGAACATGACCGGTTAACGAATATTTCAGTAAGATGAACGGAAGCTGACCAATAAATACTAGAATGCAAAGCGGGGAAGTAAATCTATAGCATGCAATTTGCAGCGTGGATATGTCATGTTTGAGTTCATTTGATCTAAAACAGCTGTATTTCTTGTTCGTTTGTAGTTTCTCATAAGCGTAAGCTTCTATAATTTGTTACAATAATTATGATGATTTTTTTTGGAACCTAAAAAAGCAAATACTGACGTTATTTTAGAGAAAACCAGAAAACCGTTGGATAAGAGCGTGCATCTAAAATTACATTTTTTTTCTCAAGTAGACAAACAATATATTTATATATATATTATCTAATAATCATCTTTACTTTTTTTGCGTTACATATATGATGTAATCTTCGGAACCTAAAACCAATGTTTGGCCTCTTTCTATTGAAAACATTGAATAAGAGTGCATGTAAAATTACTTTGTCAGGTAGACAAAAATTAGCTTTTTACTGCATCGACGTTATTTTTGAAGATTTATAAGAAATAACAACTGAATGTTTTTTTTTTTTGTTTTGTTTTTTTCAATTAAAATTTGGTCATGTTAAAAACACAATCTTAGTTTTGAGACCTTTTTGAAATGAACTTATTTACTCGTCATCAAAATAAAGACAAAAGCTCAGTAGATTTCGCCATATTTCTTATCAAGATGACACGTTTTCAAAATGAATTCAATACAAAAAGGACGATTCATGAAAGATTCTATAGTCATATAATTATTTATGATTTTTCCTCGATAATTATTGAGTTTTTCCCATCCGATTACAAAATGCGTCTTTGTCTGATGTTTAAATGTAAAGCAGAAAAATAGAATTGTTATTTTTCTTATTTACTTTCAGCAATTTGAAATCGGTCCAAATTAAAAGCAAAATAGATGCGAAAACATCAGGGAAAACACTTTTTTTTTACTGATAACTGGTAAAAATAAAGTGTGACAAGAGAAGAAAATACAACTAAAAAAAACTTACCCTTTCGAAAAAATAGTTTCATAACGCTTAAGCAGCATTTGTGTCAAACTTAAGCAGATCTTGTAAAATAAGGGAGCTAAAATAACGCCAAAGAAATGTTCATATAATGTAACCGGCTTTATTCCATATTTCTAAAGCAGATGAAATGCGCTCTTTGAGAGTTCGGTCGAACTTTATAAACTTAATTCAAATTAAAACTCACAAATATATATAATTACCTGCTACGGGGCCCAATGACAGCAAAATCCTTCTAAGAGTTTCACCACTTGGATCGTCTGCTCGCTTTTTCTAATTATTCCTTTTCACCCGAGCTCGTTCACTTCATTTATGCAACAAGGTAATCTATATGTAAAAAATAAAATATATCAAAGTCACTTGTACAAAAAAAGCAACCCCGATTTATTCGTTTAGACTATTTTTGCTATACAGCTGGTTCCCTTCGAAAACCGCAGAGGTTACATAACGTCGTACGTGGGTTGAAGTCGGGAACCAGTTTGTGGGAGGGCAAAGCGATGTAGGTCAGACGATGTCAATACGACCTCAATACAAGCGGTCGTTCACCGCCTTTCCGTAAACTCCCGAGAGCGCATGCGCGCGGCGTACTTACGATCTAAAACTAGATCGGCCCGGTGTCTGTCTCGATAAAGTGCAGAGAATGAGGTCGGAAGGCTAACGTTCTGTTCGTTGGGCCACTATATCCTCGTCAGAACGTTATACTCTCTCTTCCCCGCGTTTTTTGTCTCATTGCACTTTAACCCTTTACCAAACGCAAATTTTTTCGCCTGCCCCAAATTTACAGAATTTACAGACGACATTTCAAAATATGATGAAATTGAAAAATAATCTTCTGACAGGGTAGAACACATTGTGGGAAAGGGGAAACTGCTCCTTAAGGAGCAATTTTTCCTTTTCCCACAATGTTTTCCATGGTCGTCTACAACGCAGTAGTCAAATGTCGTTATTGTTTGGAAATGGGATATCCTCGTCTAAATGCTTAAGACTCTGTCTTTTTGTCCCATTACACTTTTAAAAACCCCTCTTACGGTTTCGACCAATAATACTACTTTAACCCATTACATCATTTTGACGCGTTATGCCATGGCTTCGAGATGAAGACTTTGGAAAGAATTGTGAAAAAATAAAAATAAAATAAAATAGCGATAGATCTACAATTACTTTAATATGGCCTTTTCAGAAAATAACCTAAAAGTCTTCTTAAAAAAGAAAGAAAAAAAGATGAAACACATAAATAAAAAAGAAATGAAAACAAATTATAACATAGAAAGAACAAAGCAACAAAGAGAAAAAAAGAGGAAGAGTTGTCTGTGTCACTTTGTCTTACTATTGAATTCGTAAGAGAAGAACTCTAGAAACCAATTTGACAATATTGATGAGAAATTGATTGTCCGTGACGAGCAATTTCCTGTACATGTATATCACTTCTGCAGTACTTTCTTATCAACAACTCAATAGGTGGACATTGATCACTCTTTCTTAACCTAGTTTGTAAACGATACTTTCTGCTGGCTTCAGCTTGGTCCAGGCTGTCTTTCCGTCCGTCCGTCTGTCTGTCTTTATGCATGTCTGTCTGTCCGTCTGTCTGTCCGTTTGGCTGTATGTCTGTCTATCTGTCTGTCGGTCCGTCCCTCCCTCCGATGATGTGTTAGCATTATATAAAAACATACACAGAACAACTCTTAACCCTTTACCAAACCAAAACCAACAATTTTCGACTGTCCCAAATTGAAAGCGTTTGCAAACGACATCTCAAAATGTGATGAAATTGAAAAACAAGCTTCTGATAAGGCAGAAAATACGTGGAAAAAGGAGAAATTGCTCTTTAAGAGCAATTTCTCCTTTTCCCACGATGTTTTCCAGAGTCGTCTGCAACAAACTGGTCAAATGCCGTCGACAAAAACGTTTTTTTTTCGAAACAAAAAGGGTGCATGTTGAAACTATATAGTTATGCAAGTGGGGTTTTCCCTCTTATTTATTTTCCTTATTAATCATAATCAAAACGTTTCGCAATGATAAAAGCCCATATATCAAAAGAGTTTAAAACCAACAAATTCATAAAAAATAAATCTTGCAAATTAGAACGTCCTTGGGATATATTTTATTTTGCACTTTTCCTTTATTGCATATTTTGCACCTTTCCTTTCTCGCCAGTAGTACAGTCGAGACTGAATATTCTTTCTATCTTTCTTTCAATACCCTAGCTAAACACGGGCACAAAGTCAGCCGAACTTGCAGACGACTGTTCCAGCGTTGATGTTGTTGCCGGTTCGAAACCCAGAACGCGTACTTTTCTACTCTTTTATTTAATATTGAAGTCTTATAAAACGCCAAATGTTTTACTGTCCCAAATTGAAAGTGTTTGCAGACGACATTTCAAAATGTGATGAAATTAACAAATAATCTTCCAATAGGGCAAACAACAATGTTGGAAAAGGAGAAATTGATCGTCACGAGCAATTTCTCCCTTTCCCACAATGTTTTCCAATGTCGTCTGCAACAAAGTGGTTGAATGTCGTTATTGTTTGGTAAAAAGTTAAACGACAGAATACATATAATTTCGCTTTTGCTCAGGGGCATTTGCGTGTGACTAGCCTCTGTAAAGTGCAATTCAACTTTCCCATCTTTTCCCTCATTAATCCAAGAAAATGCGATTTTGCCTCTTCCCTTTCACGCAGATGGTAGAGTTGATATTGATTTCTCTTACTTGCATAACTTTGGCATAAACCAGCGAGCTGGTGAGGTGAATCTGTAGAGAAAGCTGTTCTAGTTAAGGCCTCAACATTGACAGGCCTGATAAGGTTGTCATTTGGCACTTACTTGTACTTTCCATGTGTTGTAGAAGAATAAATAAGTACTCCTAAGTCAAAATACAAGTCTGTTCTGTTTCGTTCTGTTCTTAAATGAAACAAGACACTTCACTTTTGCAAAGGGTCATTTGCAGGTTACTGGCTTCTGTTATGTTTTCCATTCTTCTCCGATAAATCAACAACAATAGGATGCGTAATTGTAAGTCAAAATACATGTCTGTTCTTTTCCGTTCTAATCTTAAACGATGAAAAACAAAAAAACGACACTTCGCTTTTGCAAAGGGTCAGTTGCAGGTTACTGGCTTTTGTAATGTTCACTTAAACGTTTTCCATTCTTCTCCGATTAATCAACAACAACAGGATGCGTAATTGTAAGTCAAAATACATGTCTGTTCTTTTCCGTTCTAATCTTAAACGATGAAAAACAAAAAAACGACACTTCGCTTTTGCAAAGGGTCAGTTGCAGGTTACTGGCTTTTGTAATGTTCACTTAAACGTTTTCCATTCTTCTCCGATTAATCAACAACAACAGGATGCGTAATTGTAAGTCAAAATACATGTCTGTTCTTTTCCGTTCTAATCTTAAACGATGAAAAACAAAAAAACGACACTTCGCTTTTGCAAAGGGTCAGTTGCAGGTTACTGGCTTTTGTAATGTGCACTTAAACTTTTTTCTTTCTTCTCCGATTAATCAACAACAGGGGCCTCCGTGGCCTACTGGTTAGAGTACAGAACTTGAAATCACATGGCCCCTCTCCGCGTGGGTTCAAATCCTGAGAGGAATATGGATTTTCATGAGAGGCAGTCTCCCGACTGACTTACGGAATGCCGATGGTTCTACCCGTCTTGACCAGCCCTTGTGGGCAGTTGAGTATGGGGTCTTCCTCCATCATTAATAGTCGGGCATCGCTACATAACTGAAATAATGTTGATGTGATGTAAAACCCATAAAAAATCAAAAAAATCAACAACAACAGGATGCGTAATTGTAAGTCAAAATACATGTCTGTTCTTTTCCGTTCTATTCTTAAACGATGAAAAACAAGAAACGACACTTTGCTTTTGCAAAGGGTCATTTGCAGGTTACTGGCTTCTGTGCACTTAAACGTTTTTTTTTTCCTTTTTCTAAGGACCCTAAGAAAATGGGATTTTGCTCCAAGCATTTGTCGCCTGTTGTATAACCGCACTTAATGCCTCTTACTTCAATATCTTTTAGCTTAAACCAGCCATCCAGTAAGCAATCTTTGTTAAGTACTAATTCTTAACCCATTACCAAACGATAACGACGCTTGACCAGTTTGTTGTAGACGACTCTGGAAAACATTGTGGGAAAAGGAGAAATTGCTCTTAACGAGTAATTTCTCCTTTACCCACAACGTTTTCTGTCCTATCGAAAGATTATTTTTCATTTTCATCACATTTTGTAATATCGTTTGCAAACCCTTTCAATTTGGGACGGTTGAAAATTTGACGTTTGGTAAAGGCTTAAGACGAAAGAGTCCATGGTATCTGCTGACGAGCAATCTCTCCTCTTCCCACAATGTTTTCTGCCCTATCGAAAGATTATTTTTCATTTTCATCCCATTTTGTATTATCGTCTGCAAACCCTTTCAATTTGGGACGGTTGAAAATTTGACGTTTGGTAAAGGGTTAAGGCGAAAGAGTCCATGGTATCTGCTGAAGAGCAATTTCTCCTCTTCCCACAATGTTTTCTGCCATATCGAAAATTTATTTTGCATTTTCATCACATCTTGAAATGTCGTCTGCATACTCTTTCAATTTGGGACAGTTGAAAATTTAGTAGAGGGTTAAAGCGAAAGAGTACATGTTTTTTTTCCTGTCATCCCGACCCACTCAATACCAGAGGACAACGCTCTAATGACCTCTGTACTCTAAACCCTGATGAGAATTGGTTAATTTTCTTAAAAATATATTTTCATGTCGTCTTCTTTCCAAAACCTTAAATATCTGCTTAATTTTATTGGGGAAAGATACCCAGAGTAGCAAACAGGTCAGAGCACAGACCAGCCGCCAATTTAATTGGCGGCTGGCCTTGATCTCACCTGTTTTCATAAGCATGAAGTTGGTTCCAGCACTATAAGGGTTAATGCACTCTTATTCGAGGGGAACCACGAAAAGGCGAGACGGAAAGTCTATTTTTACTCGAGGAAACGCACTTTGCTTTCAAACATAAAACAATAAAACACGTGTCCCAAGAGATGTCGAAACCCTAAACGCCCCCCCTCCACAAATGTAAGAGGTTCTAATTTAAAGCAACAGACGAGGAAAATAGCAGGAAAAAATTATATATTTTCTTTGAAATATTTGATACAAATCATCTTGACTGAAAGATAAAATACCCATAAGGTTAGTTTGACAATTTGTTTTTCCATGGTTTCGAAAGTTCTGATAATCAGCAGATGATGAATCCTTTGAAGAAATGGATAAACGAAGTCCCCGACCAAAATGTGATTGACGTAACACAATTTTGCAAAGCGAGTCTCAAACGTAAGTGTGGAGCTTCTTGAAATGTATACGCGTCAAGTACAAACCCCCGGCTTGCCGAATTTTCTTCATGGTTTTAGAGCGACATAACTTAAATCGCATCAAACACCAGAGCAGTTGGGCATGTGTTGGAAAGCAGACAGTGACTTTGCTAAGATTGTTGGAAACTCCGTCAGAAACTCCCGCGAAACCAGGTGTCGGTGTGGCTAGAACCATGGACCCAGAATTATAAGTCCGGCATCTTAACCACTGGGCTACGGAAACATCCTAGTGCCTTTGGTGAGGATTGAACACGGGACATCCGTATAACAAGCCAAACGCCTTTAAACCTGGCCATAAAGAGCCCAATAGTCATGGAATGATCACAGCGCCACTTTTTGGTGTTTAACGCGGTTTCAACAATTGTTCAGTTATGTTACGGCTTTCCTGGATCGATCAATCACTAGGCTAGGGCTCTGAATTGACTTGCCAACGGACACTCCAACGAAACCAGAGGTGTCCGTGGGGCTAGAACACGGACCCACCAACCAGATAGAAGTCGGCCACCCTAAACCGTTGGGCCACGGAACGACCATGCAAGTTAAGGAAAGAAGTCAATAACATAACCATTTATCAAACGCCAAATTTTCGACTGCACCAAATTGGAAGAGTGAAAATGTGATGAAATAGAAAAATGATCTTCTGATAGGGTAGAAAACATTGTGGAAAAATGAGAAATTGCTCATTAAGAGCAAATTCTCCTTTTCCTACAATATATTCCAGAGTCGTCAGCACCGAACTGATCAAATGTCGTTAATGTTGGTTAATGGTTTAAAGAAAAATGCAAAACACTTTTATTGACAAGAATGAAAGCGGATAGATGCTCTTGTCTCAATAAAATAACCGACTCATAGTTAACAACGATATAAAACCTGAGCACTTACATTTCACAGCGTTTCAGTGCGCTAGTACACATCTAACAAAAGGAAATGCACTTTAATGTTTGCTAAGGGCACAAACACCTCAATAAATCAAGCTAAAACTGCATAATGAGCCTTTACGTAATCTCGAAAATAAAATGCCGATGTTTTACGATGACAACAGTTGTGTAATGTGGCGAACTTCTGAAACGAGTTTCTCTTTTCAAAAAGTTCATAGACCTCTTACTTTCGAGACCTTCAATTCCCATTGACTCCAATTTTAAGATAGGTATTTTCAAGACTCTGCTGGGTTAATATTGTTTTCAACCCTTGGCTATATGCTAAAACATCCAAGTACTTCGTAAGTGATGCAATACCGCAATCGTAACTAATCGGGTATTTCCGTGATTTGAGAAATACACCTCGTATATATGTAGGGTTACCATATTCTCAATACTATACGTATATATTTTTTTGTTTATATGGGTTTTACATGCGTCATTATTCAGTTATGTTGCGATGCCCGACGCTTAATGATGGAGGCAGGCCCGATATTTAACAGCCTAAATGGTTGGTCAATGTAGAAAGATAGGCATTCCGTAAGTCAGTCGGTAGAATACATCTCATGAAAATTCAAATGCCGCCAACTGGACTCGATTCAAGGCGGAGAGTGGCCATGTGATTTCAAGTTATCTCCCCTAACAACTAGGCCACGCAGGTTTTTGAACTTCTGAAGGGTCCTTTTCGCATGGCATTAGTCCGATGATTTATTTTCATATACGAGATTATTTTACATCGCGTCAACCTTTCAGTTATGCTGCATGCCCGAGTCTTAATGATGGATAAAGACTTCAAACCTAACTGCCTTTAAGTACTTTTCCTGCCGTGAAAATACATCGACAAACCGTAAATCCGTAAATCAGCCGAGAGACTACAGGTCTCTCAAGATAAACGACGTCAACTGGATATGAATCAAGACGTAGAGTGGCCATGACATTTCAAGATCTGCACTATTAACACCAGGCCATGGCTTCCCCCTATACACACAAAAAGCATGTAACACTGACAGTATGCACAGATATTACGTATTAGTATTCATTGCAAGCTTTGGGTCATGAAATCTCAAGTTCGGTACTCTAATAAATCATCAGGCCATGGCTGCCCACATGGACACAAAAAGCATGTAACACTGATAGTATGCACAGATATTACGTATTAGTATTCATTGCAAGCTTTGGGTCATGAAATCTCAAGTTCGGTACTCTAATAAATCATCAGGCCATGGCTGCCCACATGGACACAAAAAGCATGTAACACTGATAGTATGCACAGATATTACGTATTAGTATTCATTGCAAGCTTTGGGTCATGAAATCTCAAGTTCGGTACTCTAATAAATCATCAGGCCATGGCTGCCCACATGGACACAAAAAGCATGTAACACTGATAGTATGCACAGATATTACGTATTAGTATTCATTGCAAGCTTTGGGTCATGAAATCTCAAGTTCGGTACTCTAATAAATCATCAGGCCATGGCTGCCCACATGGACACAAAAAGCATGTAACACTGATAGTATGCACAGATATTACGTATTAGTATTCATTGCAAGCTTTGGGTCATGAAATCTCAAGTTCGGTACTCTAATAAATCATCAGGCCATGGCTGCCCATATGCACACAAAAAGCATGTAATACTGACAATATGCACAGGTATTACGTATTAGTATTTATTGCAAGCTTTGGGTCATGTGATTCCAAGTTCTGTACTCTAACCACAAGGCCACGGATAGCCATATGCACACAAAAAGCATGAACTGCTGATAATATACACAGGTATTACGTATTAATATTCATTGCAAGCTTTGGGTCATGTCATTTCAGTCTGCAAGCAATTTGATTTATCACAACACACCGTTTGATTTACCACTTGTTTCAGTCTAGAAAGTTAAGGGCATTGACTGGATATTTGTGAACCTTAGCCATCACGCTTGCAAAGGCCGCAGTATAATAACACTATGTGGGTTAATAGGACACATACAGGCAGTCCAGCAGCCACTCATAAAGAAGTAGGAAAAATGTAGGTTTTCTGACAGAAAAGTAGGAAATAGCAGGAATAATAATTAAAAAAAAGGAGGAAAAGAAGGACTATTTTCAGTTAAATTGTCAATTAACCATTGCAAATAACTAAAACGAGGAGATGATCTAAATGCAAAACTCTACAAAAGAATGAATTTTTTTGCCATGTTGACTATTCTTGAATACCAATGCTGGCCAGTTTCTGTTGCTGAACTGTGTGGTCATTTTTCATCAGCATGGAACTTTTTTTTGGGCCACGCCTTTCAACAACTGAAACCAGCCAATTTGACATATTTTGTCATAATTTTCTGCAAATATAACAAGCACAACGTTCATAACTTATTTTTTTGTGGACTCAGTGTTCCAAAACATAGGAATAGTAGGAGTTTTTGAGCAAAAAGTAGGAAGCTTTCAAAAAATTTGATTGGAAAAAGCAGGAACGCTGGAAGGCCTGCACATGGTCTCACATCTTTCGTCCAACTGATTCTTATAGTTTTTTGAACCCTTGTTTCTTCGCATAAAGGTCGAACCTGTATCCATAATTGTTTAATTGTGTTGAGGCTTTCCTGGATTCACCAGTTCTAGACAGAGCTGTCTCACAGAGCTTTGTAACTTCGGGTCTATGTGAACAAAATTGTCATTACTCTTGAATTTCAAAGGTTACCTTGTTCGCTTCATCTGTGAACAAGAACCTTTAAGCATTACCCTGTTTTTTTGTAGTGAATTGCCAAAGGACACTTCAACAAAACCAGATTTGTTGGTGGAGCTCGAACCAAGGACCCAAGTTTCTGTCACCTTATCCAGTGTGCCACATAGGACCCACAAAATGTTACCATGCAGATCGTTTTGTCATATATAGATATAAGAAACTGGTTAGACCAGCCACATTTCACATTATTTAAATAAATGAATATAACAATTCATGTCCCAACCTGCAAGTCACACCACAGACAAAGGTTTGCTTTGCTTTGCATAAAACGTCTTGCTGTCTGCATAAACAACATTCCAGTTTTTTGGGGGCCATCAAAGTGCCTCTGACTTTGATTGGTCGAGCTGCGATAGCACAAGAGTTGAGAATGCATAATACATTATAAATAACCAGAATTTAAATAAGGAAAAAAAGAAAGATGTAAAGTAATGCAAAATTTATTATGAAATCAATTGATATATCAAATTTCAGACATAAAAACAACAACATATATTTACATTGATTATGCAACCACAATTTCTGTATTTTAGAAGGAAATAATAATAGAAAAATAAAATAAAAAAGAACAAGAACATATCTTACTGCTATGAAATAGACAGCTTTTGCATATCAACTTGTTCAAAAGCCCACAGTTTCCTGATGCACACTAAACCCTTTGAATGCTGTGTAAATATCTAAAAAATAAAAAAAAGGGATTTTTGTGTCTGCTTTCCAAAACCTTATATATATATACCCTTAATTCTGTTGAGGAAGATACTCAGATTAGCAAACAGGTTAGATCAAAGGCCAGATGCCAATTTATTTGGCGGCTGGTCTGGATCTAACCTGTTTGCATAAATCAGACTTTAACTGAAAATCATGCTTAAAAGATTGAAAAAATCATTAGCCATTAGTTTCTCTTTTTCCAGAAGAAAATAAAGACACATGTTGTACACTTACATATGACCTTACAATATCCCCATATGGTAACTTGCAAGTGGTTGATCCATATTGGAAATAACAACAGATGACAAGAAGATCCAGGAAAACAGTAGGGACAATAATGAAAAGATCTATCAGATTAGGGCAACTTCTTAATAGTATTAAGGAATTAGGAGTTAAGACAATTCTATAGCCTTGAGAAAAGTAGATAGGACCACAGGTGCTTGTTACAAAAAAAAAATTGTTATTGAATTATACAAGTATATAGTACAATACACATTTATTTGTGGTTGTTGTTGTTTTTGTTACTGATACCTGTGGAAAGGATAATGCTAATTAACTACTGGTACAAAAGGAGAATTGTTTTGTTCGATATTACTATCATTTTTATTGATTGTGTGACATACCTTCATCCTGTCTTCTGCTGTAGGGGAATAGGTAAATCAAAGTGAACGAAACCAATTAATCATGAATATTTTTTCTGTATGTTAATATATGCTTTTCCTTTTCTTTAAAGGATTTAATGCAGTGTCAACAACTTTTCATTAATATTACAGCTCTCCTGTGCTTTAAAAGTACTTGGCTAAGGTTTTGAAGGGTCTAGCTAAATGAGCGTGCAAAGAAAATAGCCAAGTTGTATCAGTGGGGCTTAAATATGTTACCCCCTGGCAACCATTCCAACACCTAAAATCACTTAGCCATGAGGACCCCAGTCCCTTATGTAAATGAGATGTCGACTTATAAAAAGAATATAACTTATTTTAATCAGACACTACTTGTTTAAAGAGTTTAATGGGGAAAAAACGTCACCATGTCCCTATCCATGCTCCCAAAAAAATCCTTATCTGTGCAATTCCTTATTCTGGAATGTTAGAGATATTGACTTTTACACAATATACAATTTATTTTTTGTAATCTATTTCAACAAAAGCATGTAATCGGATCCTTAAAACATTTCCTTAATCAAAACATTTACCTCAAAATTCATTTTGGCAACATGTTCATGTAGCTACCTTGTCCATTATAGGCCATTTAAAGCTGTTAAGAAATCAAGATTTTTTTCATACATAGGCCTTAGTTTCGCAAATTCATTTGCAAATTTGATGCAAATATCTGGAAACATTCCCTTTAAATATAAACTCTTCTAATAAATATGTCATCTGGATGATTTATTTAATTAAAAAAATGATAAAATCATAAGAGAATAATTTCCTAATCTTCCTTTCATATTTATGCTTAATGTAAGCATGCGGCAGAGGTAGAGTCAAAAGCCCAACCATGATATTTGCATTCACATAATATGGCTGTTGTGTAGGTTCCAAGGAATTCTATGGAATCTGTAAGTTATCTTATGTTTGTTTATATGGGGTCTCACGCCATTTCAACAGTATTTCATAAATTTTAGAGCTCTCTAGTACTTGGCAGGCACTCCAGTGTCTTGCTAAAAGATACTGCCACCAAATCCATTACACCCCCTGTGAGGATTGAACCTGGCATTATCTTATCAATGTGCGTTTAATTGCAGGTCTAACGCTCAATAAATGAGGTAACAATAAAAAGCCTTCAATTATGATTTCATTGGAGGAAACAATCCAGTCTGAACCCTGTACATATAGGGCTGGCCTTGGCAAATGCTGCAGTCATGCTACAGCAACTCTGTTTACTCTAGAAACCACTGCCAGACTACAGAATGAAGCCAACAGACTGACGTCACAGGCCATCAGACTGACTTTAGGAGTGACACCACTGTGACTGATACACCAACATATTGGGGGTACCCCAAAACAGATTCTTTTGAGCAGTCTTTTCAGAGAATATCAGAAATATGGATTTTCAGCCAGCATAAAAATAAAGGAATCTGTAAATGAATTATGAGACCATATGACTGGAGGTAACCATAAATGTTCTTTGAAAGCTAAATGGAATGATCCCAAATTCTATTGAACTTCCACTTAACATTGAGTTTAGCACTGGTTTTGAGTCAAAGAATGCATCTGTGTGTTGGGCAATTGAATGAAAATCTCTATAAAAACTATATTTGCTTACTAAGAATTATGATGAAGTGATAGGTCACAATGATAAAACCAGACTTGAAGTTGCAGCTGTCAAGGTGAAGAGGGTAGAAAAAAGAATACCAGAACACAGAGACATGTTCCTATGAGGCACAGTGCTAGAGTATATTGAATAACTACCTCTAATGATTATGCTGCAGTCCATACAGACACAAACAACCCTGCAAAAAACAGTGTTAGCTGCAACCTGTTATCCATTTGCAAAACCTGTAGCCACAAAGCCAACAGCATGGGGAAAAACTAAACGAGATCGCAGCAAAAGAAAGCTGTGTGGAAATAATGAGACCACAGCATCAACAATTCCGCAAATATATATGGCTCTACCTGGTTCTCTAATAAAAAATCAATAGCTAAGAAATCGGTACTCTTGAATGATAAGAGCAGTAACACCAGTCCTGTACTTAAACTACTTTCTTTTCTAATGACAATTAAAGATGCTTAAAAATAACTCATACTAAATTTAATTTTCAATACTTGAATATGTAGCTAAATTGTTCACAAATGACAAAATAAAGCTGCTAAGAAACCATTCATCTTGACTAATTCAAACAATACACATGTAATTACCTTGTCCCTATAATGACAAATAAAACATATTTAGAAATAACTCATAGCCAACACTTGTATATGTATCTATCTTATGCACTTATGACAAAATAAAGCTGCCAAAAATCAGTCACCTTGATTTATTTCAAACAGGACACATGTAAAGACCTTGTTCTCTTATGATAAATAAAGATGCTTAGATAGAACTGATAGTCGACTCTTCACAGCTTGTATAAATATGCAGCTATCTTGTGCACTTGTGACAAAATAAAGCTGCTAAGAAAACAGTCATCTCGGGTAATGAACACTTTCTATTTGTGTTTGTTTATATGGCTTTAACGCTGTGTCAACAATTTTTCAGTTACGATACATCTTTCCTGGATTCACCAGTACTAGGCTAGGGCTCTGAAGTGATTTGACAAAAGGCGTCAGGCCACTCCCACCAGAGGTGTAAGTGTGGCTCAAACCCGGGACCTTAGAGTTCTAAGTGCACCACCTAAACCACTGGGCCATGCAGGACCCTGTGAATGTATTAATTGTAATTTTTTGTTCACTAATGACAAAATGAAGCTGCTAAGAAATCAGCCATCTTAGATCATCAGCAAGACATATATAAAATTTCATTGTTCATTTTTAACAAAATAAAGCTGCTAAGAAACCCGTCATCTTAGACAATTATTAACATGTATATCATATGTATAACTTAATGCAAAAAGCTTGATCTCTAATAATAGATACAGTTTGAGAAATCAGACAATTACTCATCGATTAGCAACAATATGTGAATCTTCTTGCACATCAGCAAGCTGAATCAAAACGTCTGGCTATCCTAAAGTTCAATCATTACTGAGAAAAATGAGTTTTATGAAGGAAAACAACCAAATACTGTCGACAAGTAACCAAATATTGTCGACAAGTATGAACACTCTGTACTTATCGGCAAAACCAATGGAAAGGTCTGTGCTTAACCCATTACCAAACAATAAGGACATTTTACCATTTTCTTGTAGATGACTCTGGAAAACACTGTGAGAAAAGGAGAAATTGCTCTTAATGAGCAATTTCTCATTTTCCCACAATGTTTTCTACTCTATTAGAAGATTACTTTCCAATTTCATCACATTTTTAAATGCCATCTGCAAACTCTTTCAATTTGGGACAGCTGAAAATTTGGTGTATTTTTAAGGGTTAAGATATACAATTGACTGATTGCAGAATTTGTCAAAGCGCAAAAAGAAACCGGCTTGATAAACCAGATCACGATTGCACAAAAAAATAGAGTGGCAGTGCAAATGCAATTGAACCTGATGTTGGTATAGGACTTATCAAATCCGTTGGAAAGCAAGACGTGAAGGTAACCATCATTATCGTGGATGGTGATACAACAACAATGGCTAAGATTAAACAGGATCTGAACCATACCATAACCAAATGGAGTGACATAAATCATATGGTTAGGATTTAACAGGATCTGAACCATACCATAACCAAATGGAGTGACACAAATCATATGGTTAGGATTAAACAGGATCTGAACCATACCATAACCAAATGGAGTGACATAAATCATATGGTTAGGATTATAGGATTAAACAGGATCTGAACCATACCATAACCAAATGGAGCGACATAAATCATATGGTTAGGATTAAACAGGATCTGAACCATACCATAACCAAATGGAGTGACACAAATCATATGGTTAGGATTAAACAGGATCTGAACCATACCATAACCAAATGGAGTGACATAAATCATATGGTTAGGATTATAGGATTAAACAGGATCTGAACCATACCATAACCAAATGGAGTGACATAAATCATATGGTTAGGATTAAACAGGATCTGAACCATACCAAAACCAAATGAAGTGACATAAATCATATGGTTAGGATTAAACAGGATCTGAACCATACCATAACCAAATGGAGCGACAAATGATAGCTCAAAGCTCCTAGTAAACAGCTTATACACTCTACAATCAAACGCAAATCTCTGATTTGTAAAGCGATCAGATACCTGAGGAAATGTTTCAACTAAGCGCTGGGACCAACCAGAGGTGACCCTGTGCATTGAAAGCTACGAATTGGACCAAATTGTTCTGCATGTATTTGGTCAGTATACAGACTGTGGGTCATGGTGTGGATATGCGTCTAATCCAGCAGAGTAGATGCACAAAACTATAAAGAGTGACCTTGAAGGGGACAAAACCAGACTCAGCTTGGAGGCAATATTTAGTGTGTTTAGTCAGAATGCCAACAAACTAGCACAAGGGGGCTTCACTAAAGATGTCATAAGCTTCAGTGCAATGGGTGCAGCTACAGCTCCAAAAAGAAGCCACTTTTCAGCCTCTGAAAACCTTCATTTGAGAGTGGCATGTGCTGTTGCCCAAAAGAACCTTGGAAATCATTACATGTCCAATGTGTTTGAGAGAATAGGACTGTCGCCCTGGACACACATGTAAGAAAGAGGGCTTGAAGAGACACAGAGTAGAGTAGGCATCAAACATATAATGGTGAACTAGCAAAAAAACTGAGTAAACTTAACAATAAATTACAAGATAGGCTAAATTTGTGTCTTAAAGAAAAAGAGGAAGGGACAAAATACAAGACTGCTGTCGCTACAACCCACCATAGTGATATTGACACTATTCCTATCATCAAAAGAGAGGCAGCAAATCACAATATAGACAGAGGATGAAAATTGTGTGTTTTGTGACTGGCTCACTTTCAAAAGACGCCGACATTTCACAGCTCTCAGTGTGTGCTGATGGTGACACTTTCAATGAAAACATTCTACCAAGCAAGACGATTTCACCATCAGCCTCTATGACAAGCAGTCTAACATCACAAGGAAGGGTGCTTTACCGGTCACACGATTCACAGAAATACCGTAATACCACCGAAACACCGGAATATGCGTTAAAATCATAGTAACACCGAAACACCCTTTGGTAATACAGGAATACCCTTTGTTTTGACTTTCTTCGGTAACAATGGCATGTTTAAGCTGATGTAATTGTGAAAAAAATAGCTCATTACGTAAATTCATTGAAGCTTTTGGTCCAAACACATGCACAAATTAGTTCACAGATGACAGCATGTTCACAGCTAATGTTAAAAAAGTGGTCTTGCAAATCATAAATTAATTAGCACTAGGCTCAACTTACATGCGGAACATGCACAATCATAAGTATTGGTCATATGTTAGTAAATGCAAGTTGTATAAACTTTAATCTTTTGTACTTGATAATTTTCTTTAATACATCAAAAATGATCTTTGAAAAAGGAATCACTCAGTTTGATGTACCTCTTACATCCTTTTATGTAATTATATAGGTAATAGGTATTATAATAAAATTTTATAACTCTCGTTAGCCAATATATCAGGGGGTATTCCGGTGTTTTGGTGGTATTACGGTATTTCGGTGATTCGAGTAACCTGTGCTTTACCATGATGGATCTTTAAGTGCAAGCATATGCAATTTGATAGCTTACTAATGACAAATAAAGCTGCTAAGAAATCAGTCATTTTGGAGAATATGCAAAATGTGTATGCAACACATGTAGAAACTCTACGATTTCCGATGAGTGCTTCCCAACAAAATAAAGAAAGACGGTGATTCCTAACAGAATTCAGAAAGACAGAGTGCATCCGAGTGAACTTATAGAAAAATCGTGGTTATGATCACTATCAAGAAACGATCGTCTATAAATACATTGTTTACATTGATTATAATACATGTATGTGTTACGCTTATAGATTCTCCCTAAAGGTAGAGACTTATCCGACACAGATTGTGTTTTATAACACATTGCCATTTAGAATAGTGTGAGAAACATGGGCTAACTTGCTTTCAAAAACAGGTTAAATGTTTATTCGTAACATATGAAAACTGCTTTGACAATACCTAGTTGTTTGTTTCAGTAATTAGAGTGGGCTCTACGGCACAGATTATTGTGCTTAAATTAAGACATATGAATATAATCAGTAAGAGAAGCGAAGACTGCCCTGCTCTCCAAAGCTAAGAATCATTTAACATTGAAACATCTTTCTGATGATATTTATTGATATTGTTTTCTTTATTGTATCATTTCCTGCTGTCAAACATGTCTGATGCTCTTCAAGAAGATAATTCTTTGGATGTGTCTAAGACACAAGATTCGGTATTACTTAGTATATCTAGAGAAAGAAGGCCTACTGAAAAAGGCTTTGAGTATGAACGAAACATAGTCGAGAGAAATTTATGAAGTAGTTTGTGTATAAAGTTTATATAGTGTGCAGCTACAAACTATATGTTTTTCATAGTTTTTGATTGAAATATAATAATTTTGGTCACACCCGCATAAAAAATAATGAAAGCTTGAAAGTGGGATCAAAATCCCGGGCAAAGTGCTTGCGAATTGAGAAAGTGTAAGCTTGTCTGGCGTGCAAAGTAAAAGATGCTCAAGTAGGGTTGAAAGCTTGAGTCGCGGGAATGAATATATAATGTGGTTTGATGAGAGTTGTACTTCTAAGACACTCCTTCATTCGTCGGTTAGGACAACTTGTATGTGAACATACAGAGGCTAAAAATCTACGTTTAAACAGATAAAACTTTAATGTTCGTGTTCATGGGATTGGTGGATTACGTGTAAATAAGCTTGCTAAATCTAGAGAACTTTTGGACTTGTGTACAGAGCAAGAAATTCGCTACCTGCAGATTTGGGCAAAAAATCTTTCCAATCTTTCATGCGGACCATCCTCAAAAGCGAGATGGATACTGTCTTTACCATTCTCATTGAGGGCAAAGACGTCAAAAAAGTTATTAATGGACAAATCCTACGGCTACAACCCTGGGCAGCTGGACCCCTTTACAACAGATGAGTTTTCGAGTTGAACCAAAATCTCCTCGAATCATGCTCATCCAGGAAAGACATTATCTTTTGGCATCATAGGGGCTTATGGGACTAGGACATGTTTGGGTCAGGACGACGTCAAAATAAGGAACAGAAAGGGTGACCGTGGGTACATGCCAAAATACCTCCAGAGCATTAGTAGTGCATTCTGGTCTGCTATGTTTGGAAGCTTTGTTATATGTATCTTACATAGCTTTTGTTTTTTTTCCAATTTGCTGGGAAAATTGTTTGTTCTCTCTTCCCTGTATTGTTCTGTGATGCTGAATAAGAGGAAAGCATCTTAAAAAGGCTTTTGTAAGGCACCTAAATGACGAGCTGTTTTACCAGAAAAAGACCCAATGTGTCAATTGATAACGATTAACTGGCAAATGCCATCTTAAAAAGGCAGCAGCCTCAAACTGAAAATCAACCAGCTGATTTGGAACTGATTACTCTTTATGAGAAGGACAATATACAAACATTTCAAAATTAAGTAGCCAGCACATCAACAAGCCCAGATGTTCATGTCATCGAAAATGTTACAACAACAGAACCATCTACTGCCTCCTTTTTAAGACAATTTTTTTCAGGTGAGTCAGTGGCACAAAATCCTCTGTCCCTATATCAATTGATATGGGCATTCCTTTAGGAGCAAATGTACCTCTAAAAATAAGGAACAAGATTTGGGCTTACCAATTCATCTATTTCAAAACTCTTCTTATCGCAAAATGAATCTGACTTGGCATTAACAATTGAAGAAAATTCAATTCAATTAACACATCAGCAATCAAATACAGCTCCATTGACAACTAATCAATGGACAACGGCCTTCTTGTTATTTGTGGCCAAGTACATTGAGAGTTGTCCCCTCAAGATGCTGCCTATTTGTTGAAATATGCAACAACTGTCTGGGAGTTGGCCTCCACAAATTAAGACAACTCCTGGAGATTCTACGATGATGATTTCTGTATCTTTCAGAAATCGAGGTACAGTAGATGCCGATTGCAGAATTAATGGTTAAGGCCTGTACTATGTCACGTCCTTTCAAACATCAACCCAAGGACAATCAAAGAAACTGTTTCAACTACAAAAAATGGGAAAAAGTGCATGCATTACCACTGCCTCTTCACACACAATTGTAAAAATTGCCTAGAGCCACAATTAAATGAGGTGTGGCCATTCACTATTTCAAACAAATGATGATAACAATTCATTCCATCCTGCCTCTCCTTCCTTTAGATGTCACTGACGTTCACCAGTTCCAGACCTTCAAAGATAGGGATGACACAGACTTTACAGACCTAACCCAGCAATTATGTTAGAGAGCAATGGATAAAAGGTGAACAAACTATGTGAAACCACTTCGGAACCCTAGGCCCTCAAACAAACAACAGTTTAGAAGGCTGGCACAGCAAATTGAAGGAAAATTTACCTCACCCAAACATCTACGCGGTGATCCAAACCTTTAAAGACATACAGAAAAGGAAGGAAATCAAAAGAATTCAGGTCCACAGTTGGAGCTACAAGACCACCAGCGGAAAAATACATGAATATCATCCGTCGCCTTAGCACGCTGAAGGATGGTACCAAGAAGGAGTATTAGACTTAATGACATATGCAGACTTTGCATTGCAGCTTGTTCATTTAGGTTAATTGGTGAATGGTGACTTTCAATATGTGTGATTTTCTCATACCTTCATACTTGATTTATTTACTTTTAATGTTGAGATAATACAATGAAAATGATGTGAATCAATGTATAAAGTTAAATTAATTATGTTTTGATATTGAAACTTCATTGACAGTAAAGGACATTAGAACATAGATAAATGTATTCTACAGACATATGACCTATATTACATGTTACAAGACTATATTACAATTGGTTGTTTTCCAGATAAGTAATGTTGGAAAACATGTGTAACCTCTAGAATGTATACACATTCCAGAGTAATAATCTCATCCAAGTTTGCTATTTATAGACAAATTCAGAATAACTTATCTCATGTTACTTTTCTTTGGTCATATGCAGGAGGTATTCCTAAGATGCTTACTGTTTATTTTTCAATGGTGCAATTAATTGCTAATTGTCGCCCTTTGATTCCTTGTGTAACTGTGCATATAGTTACTAGCTGTAACTCTGTTCAGTATGTCTTCATCACATTTAAAGAGACTATACGATTGCTTTCAGGGCATCACATCTTACATTGATCAAATTACAGTATTTCCTTTCATCATGTCTCTCCCCTCCCCCCCCCCCATGATTTGTTGCTTGCTTACAAATACCATATGTAACTGTTAGCACTCACTTATTGATCTATTAAACGCATAACTAATTTGACTGTTTTAACAAACATTAATATATGTCAATGACGTTCCTTCCTATTTATAAACTGCTATCGAAAATGTCTGCAAGATCTAAATATTTCTCTTCAGACAGGGAGATTTATATCAAGGGATAGTTAACCCCCATGGTTAAAGACAAAATGGTGTTGTTTGTGCCTGACAAGGAATCCGGAGAGCTGTTAACAAAACAAAGGACAGGAAAAATCCATCTTGTATGAAGGCCAGTTCATAACTTACATCAAATTTGTTATGATTTTTAAATGCCCAGGGATAATTTTACATGGCATTTCAATCAGTTTTCAAAAAAAGCTTCAAGTTTTCACTTATTTTTGTTTTTCTTTGCTACACAAAAGCCCATTGAATTTAAGATAAGAGTCCTATAATCTCATTTGTTTCAATTGAAAAGTGATCACTGAATGCCACTGTCAAATTCCAGTAAACAATGATGACTTTATTCCAACTATCTTTCTTTGTTAGAATATTCTTTATCATAACCTTATGGTTAACTTGACATGATTTATTAGTCACCTTCCACTGATCACTAATGTTCATTTGGGAGTCATTGACTAGAAAAGAATGTTGTGCCATAATGATAATGAAATGCTAGAAGCATGGATAGGCGCATTGACCACCTCCCTGTCACTTGAATTTTGTTAAGAATAGCATAAAACCCCATATCAAAACATCGAATATCTCTCTTCGTTCTTTTTTATCAGTAATCAATTAAGTCTTTAGTCAAAAACAGTATCTACTCAAATCATACAGGGAAAGTTTTGAGTTTGGTCCATACTTTTTTAGTGTCATCTGTTGTTTGTCTCAATTTCGATCACCTATCTTTGTTTGGTTTTAACACCGTATTAATAATCTTGCATTTATGCAACGGCTTTCCTGGATCAACCAGTACAAGGCTAGGGTCCTGAAATGACTTGCCAAAGGTAACTCCCAGGAAACCAAAGGTATCAATGGGGCTCGAACCTGGGACCCGGAGTTCCAAGACAGCCAACTTAACCACTGAGCCAAGCAGGACCCCAATTTGGATCACACACAAATTCCGATATAGGATAATTCATTGACTAGAAATGCCTGGATCATCACTAAACTTAAAGTGAAGAAAGAAAAAGTTTCATTCAGATGCCTCCCTGCATGTGTTGACAGAGGCCCTATGTTGTGGGCACTAATTGCAATCATTTTGATATCATTTATAACTCACACCCAGCAACATGGGATTAAGATATGTATAACTAATATAAGGGCTACAGTAGGCGACAGTGGTAGAGCGTCAGCCTCTTGAACCGAGGGTCCCGGGTTCAAATACCCATTAGGCGAGGTGAGAATTGCCGGGGCTATCCCACAAATCGGTGCGAGTACTGGTGCAATATCCAGGAAGCAGTCATTGAGAGTAAATTAAATAAGCTTCAAGCTTCCGTCACAATCGATGTAAAATAAATAAGTTTTAACTAAACTAATATAAGGGCTAGGAGGACCAGTGCTCTAGAGCATGAGTATCGAAAGTAAAACTACACAGTTAGTAAATCATTTCATGGGCATCCAGTCTATAGTCGCAACACTATGTTTTCCATGTCTTGCCAACAAGATCTTTACCATCACAGATAGAGCTATACAGTTGAGAGAAATGATCAATTAACTGTGGGTAACAAAAACTTATTTAATGTCGTGTCAAAAACTTTACCTTTATATAATTGCATTTTGAGAGTCACAAGCACTAGGGTTAGGCTATGAAGTGTCTTGCTAAAGGACACTTCCATTGCACCAGTTTTACACATGGGGATAGAACATAAAAAGGGTTCAATGCAAGACTATAGCAAGTGCTTCATAAACATGAAGCACTCACCATAGTCTTGCAATGAACCCTCAATCAGACCCCCCCTCCCCATCATTACACGATATATCATCTTAACCACTGAGCCACACATTCTGTTCATATGGATATAAGATCAATGTCATATATCACCCATACTCATTCTCTGAACAATCAATTCACATTTGGCACGTAACAGAATGTCTCCCTGTGACTTGAGACAAGTGCAGGTATTTGTGAATGTGTAACAGAATCATAAACTGACAAACCAGGTTTGCCGACTGTTCCTTCAATCAAGTCACTTGCTTCATCAGTCATCACTTGTCAATCAAAGTTCCTTTTGGCCGCATTTTCTTCGCTTCTTCCTCTGCCTAGAAAGAACATATGAAATTCTTATATAAATATATATATTTCATTATTTAGCAAAGAATATATATATTTTACTATTTAGCAAAGAACAATATATTTTGAATCAAAGGGCTGAAGCATTTTTCTACAGTAGATGAGGCAATAAGTGTACTCAAACCTCTTGCATTAAACCCTTTAATTTGTATCTATATGGGTTAAACATGACATCAACATTATTCCATTTATATCGCAATGCCCTACTCTTGATGATGGAGGAAGACCCCATACTTAACCACCCATAAGGGCAGATCAAGCTAGGTAGAACCAAAAGTATTCTGTCAGTCAGTCTGGAGACTGCCTCTCATTAAAATCAAAATGCCATCACCTGGGTTTGAACCCATGCAGAGAGGGGCCATGTGATTTCAAGCTGTTTACTCTAACCACTAGACCAATGAACCCTTGTCCCATGCAATTCTCATTTTTTTTTCTTTTTTAATATTGGTTTTACATCACATCAACATTATTTCAGTTATGTAGCGATGCCTGACTATTAATGATGGAGGAAGACCCCATACTCAACTGCCCATAAGGGCTGGTCAAGACGGGTAGAACCATCGGCATTCCGTAAGTCAGTCGGGAGACAGCCTCTCATGAAAATCCATATCCCTCTCAGGATTTGAACCCACGCGGAGAGGGGCCATGTGATTTCAAGTTCTTTACTCTAACCACAAGACCAATGAACCCTTGTCCCATGCAATTCTCATTAAAAATTGTGTTGAAATAAACATTACACAACAAATTCAAGGAGTATCATGATATAAAGTTTAATGCTAGCCAATATTCTCTTATACACCAGATTTGAATAAACAAATCTTTTTTTGCTGATAAAGTCTGGTATTGTAGTATAACAGATAGTGATAAGATGATTATCAACCAAATGTAATGAAGCAAAACCCCTTAATTCCCAGAATGCCCCTCTGGTTTATATTTTCCATTTTCTACTAGAATAAACGCTGCAACTCATTGAAAACTGTTATCAATTGTTCCAGATTATAAATTCATACGGAAGACAGACGTTACTCCTAGAATAAAAGAGTCCCACTAGAACGTATGTGGTAATGAGTAATGTCTATATATATGTAGGGGCTCTCACCTGTTCAATTAACTTTCTCTTACTCATGCCCTTCCTCATCATCTGCTTCTCTATCACTTTAGCATTGGCAGCATACGAGTCGGCTATCTCTTTCTGTAAGTATATTTAAATACAATGAAAGGGACTTGTTTGTTTAGTTGGGATTTTCTATCACATCAACGGTACATTGGTGAAAGAAATTCAAAAACCTGAAATCTCTAGTTCCTTATCCTGAGAAGGCATGTTTGCTATAACATTATATAGGGACAAAAAGTCTCAAAAACCTGAAATTCAGGATCTATCCCATGACAGTATTACAATTATATTCAGGATCTTCCCAGAATGTATTAAGCAATGTGGGGCCCCAGCTTCTAAATTTCAATAACCATTCCCCCAGGGCCTTCATTGATTCCAATTTAAATAATTAAGTTACATTTCAAAATGTCATTTGTAAACAGAAGTTAACAATATCTGTGTAATGTGTCAGGTTAACATATTTCAGTTTACTTATATTACAATTCCTGTCTCATAATCAACGTAGAAAGCCCCCTAATTAAAACTTTGATAAGGGATGCACAAGCTAGGTAAAACCATCAGCATTCCGTTAGTCAATAAAAAGATGTCCTCTTATGAAAATTCAAATCTACTGTTGCTGCTGTAAATTTGAATCCACATGTAGACAGCCCTTATAATTGACGTTAACCTGTACTGTGTGCCGTAATTTGTTTTCATATATGGATTTTTACATCATGTCAACAGATTTCATTATGTTGCGATGCCTGACTCATGATGATGGAGGTAGACCCCATACTCAACTGCCAATAAGGGCTGGTCAAGCCAGGTAGAACCATCAACACTCTGTAAATCAAACGGGAGACTACCTTTCATGAAAGTTCTAATGTCATTACCAGGAATAGAACCTACATGAAGAGGACTTCCCAATACTCTGAGAGCCCCAGTAGGACCAAACTAAACACTTTCTTCTTGGTCTTTATAAAATTCTGTCAGACCAAAGAGGGTCTCTGTCAAACTTCAGTGATTTCAGTCGGGTAATGGCTGAGGGGCTACGAAGTTTCGTGAAGTCTCTGATTCCAAGTTCTGTACTCTAACCACTAGGCCACAGAGGCCCTTGTTCTATAAACTACTTAATACAGTATGTAGGTTCAATGAATAAATCAAAGTTTAGTGTATACTTACAGCCTCAATCTCCTCCTCTTCATCCTCCATTGTTGACACGGTGACGGAACTGAACTTTCCCATGTTTTTTGTGTGCTTTGTTAGTGTGACCTGGAAACAAAACCATTTCTTTGTCTAAATTTCTACAGTATGTCTATTATATTGAAATTTTCATTTTACTTCATCAGAAAAATAAAAAAAAACGTTTCAATTTCTTTTTAATAGTCAATCAGGCACCTCGGGAAAAAAAATCTTGCAATAGTTTCTGCGAAGAAAACGAAAAGAAAACTTTCTTGCTTGCCTTTTTTCCTCTAAAAACAAAATTTGAATTATTTCGGTACTAAGAAATTAGACACTTTAATTTGTTTACTATGATTAAAACTAAATCCCATTTAATGTGAGATTTACCAACTTGAACTATGAAATGATTGCCATACTTGCCTTTTTCTTCCTATCCCAAAATGTCCAATTATAACAAAATAATTAATAGTTGTCTCAATTTGAAATTGAATGCTCATCAAGCAGAATACTGACATTCGTTTGATAAAGATCTCTTGTTTTTATCTTTTTGACAGCTGATAATACATCCATAATCAAAAGCCAAAACAAAATATCCAAACAGACTTTTCTTCCAATTGAGCTCACCTTTTTGGGTTTAGAAATTTGACTATATACATCTTTCTTCACACCGTCTGTTTTGAGAGCTCCATCAACAATAAACAATACTGTACTTCTGCCCTGGTGATGGTAGGCTATCAACAGACCACACCTGAAATGTTTCGAAATCATTTTATTTATCTTATCTATTTATTCATATGGGGTTTACATCGCATAAACATAATTCAGTTATGTTGCTATGTCCGACTCTCAATTGTGGAAGAAGACCTCATACTCAACTTCAAGCCGAACTTATTGGCATTCCATAAGTTGGTCGGGAGACTACCTCTCATGAAAATCAAAATACCGTCACTTGAATTTGAACCCACATTTATAGGGGTTACATGATTTCAAGTTCTGGGGCCCGTTTTACTAAACAATTTACGGAAAATATTTGCCTAAGTCATAATTGATTAACATGGATAATATCTTCAATGAAAGTACAATGTTGCAATGTGGCACTTCATTGGAAGCGTCTCGGAGAGACGATTCCAATGATGTGTCACTTTGCAATATTGCTTCGTCCAATATTGAAATAAGAGGAATTGTTGTTTTAGACTTACGCAAATCTTAAGCGTAAACTGTTTAGTAAAACGGTACCCTGTACTTTAACCAGTAGGCCACAGAGACCCCTTGATTTCACATCACTCAATAAATTGTACAAACTGGTTCAAACAGCAGGTATATACCCCTTGATCATTTCTTCCTTGCTTCTTTAGACCCTTTATGTGGTGAGCACTCATTCAAGTCCTGTACTCTAACCAGTAGGCCACAGAGACCCCTTGATTTCACATCACTCAATAAATTGTACAAACTGGTCAAAACAGCAGGTATATACCCCTTGATCATTTCTTCCTTGCTTCTTTAGACCCTTTATGTGGTGAGCACTCATTCAAGTTTCAACTAAACCCACACATAGAGCTTGTCTAAAAGTTTTGAAATACTCTGTTTAAAGGCTGCTTATACACCCCCGTATCTAGATAATAATTCATTGTAAGTGAATATTTACTGTGTAAATGTTATATTTGGAACATTAAACATATGGGGATAAATACAAGTAGACACTGTCACACACCTATATGTAATTATGTAAAGTTGATAACCATGATAGACATGGTGGTAAGCACTAGCAAACCATGGTCATACAAACTGTGTAAAGAAAACTCCTTGCTTATTACAGGTACCATTCTTAGCAAACCATTTTGTTAAAAATGAAATTCAAAGAGTTAAGCTGATTAAAAATTGACTTTGACAAACGTCGCAATACAAAAGTCTACAAGGGTACCGGTCTACAATACCTTTTACACTTTTGTCTATACTGTTTCTCTATCCCACCGGGTCTGAAATGATAAAATGGTTTGAATTGAGGGTTTATTTTATAAGGGAACCTAAGCAATACTGAAGTTATACGAATATTAGAAAAAACACAGACAAAAGTATCATGATTTTATATTAGCACCTAAAAGGACAATTTCATTTTCAATACATTTATTATGAACAAGCCTTCTATCACCCATAGTAATTCTTAACTAGTTTAAAGCAGTTTTGTTATGTTAATTTATTTGTTTGTATGGTTTGAACACTGTATCAACAATTCTTCATTTTTTTACTTCTTTCCGAGATCCATCAGTACTAGGCTAGGACTCTGAAGTGACTTTCCAAAGGTCACTCAAATGAATCCAGAGGTGCCGCTGGGGCTCGAACCTGCCATCCTGAGTTCAAAGTCAACCACCTTAACCACTGGGCCACGCAGGACACTAATAAATGAAAATGTGGCCTTGAGTTTACTGACAGTTCAGGGCTTTATCAAATAATATAACTGGGGACCATAAAAGGTGCAATCCCAATCTGAAATCTCTTCAAAATCATGCAGATTACCAAAAAATTCTAAGTTACACTTTGGTTTCCTAGTTCAGCATTTTGATTGATACAACTTTCCAAAGTCAACAAGCCTCAGCCAATTTAGGGTTAAAAAGGACTGAGAATCACCCACCTCTGAAGATAAATTATATCATCTGGATCACATGTCATTTTGTGGGCGTGTTTAGAGCTATCAATCACCCTGGCACTGTCTTTGGGGCGCAGGGGAAGCTTTTCCATAGGGCAGTCTGAAGAGATAGGAGAGAATGTGCTTTAAAATTTATATTCATGAGTATTGCATAACTTCAGCATTATTTCAATTATGTTGCAAAGCTCTACTCATGATGGAGAGGTGTACGGAATAAACTCCCGCCGGCATAAACCCCCACCCTATAAAATGGTATAGCAGAATAAACCCCCACTCTTATTTTGCACATGCAGAAGAAACCCCCACTCTTATTTTGCATACGCAGAATAAACCCCCACTCACATCTATTGTGTATATTATAGTGAAATTAAAGGCAATCTGTTTGTTTTGATGAAGCGTTAATTCGTTGATTGGATGCAAACATGTATAATCCCTTTAACAGAGGATCCCTTTCATACTGTACTAAAAGGGAAAATCACAGGTAATTGTTTGCATTGGTGACGCATTAATTACTTTCCATGATGCAAACATAACACCAACAACGACAATAATTAGTACTTTTTTAATGATTGTAACAACCTTTTGGGATTTAAACTTTTTTTTTTCACCAACAATCATTTTCAATGTGCTTCAATGTGTGCTTTATCTTGACTGTGTTTATTGCTATTTAATACATGCTTGTTCGATTTATATAAATAAATATAAATATTCATTAATATGTTGTCTATTTCATTCCTCATTTAATCATTAATAATCATTCTCACTTCAACTGTTTTTCAATTGTGTCAATTATCTCAATTGTGCTATCATGGTGAGAAACTATGGTGAGCATGTTTTATCAATATTTATCAACTTGAATTATGCGATATGTTGGTTATTGCTTAAACTTGGAAAATTCAGAATAAAATTAAGCGTCAATGCCTGAATGGTTGACTTACAGCATATTACAGTTAGGATGGGGGTTTATTCCGCCTATCTGAAAACAAGGTGGGGGGTTATTCCGCTATGGGTGGGGGTTTCTTCCGTGTATGCAAACAGTGAGTGGGGCTGTCCTCCGCTATGCCGTTTTTTAGGGTGGGGGTTTATTCCGGCGGGGTTTTTATTCCGGGATTCGATGGAGGATGTTCCCAAACTTTATTGAAGTCGTGACTTCACAATGAATTTTAATTGATTAAATAGATGAATAACAAATATCCGTAGATAACCTATTGAAAATGACTATTTGTATTTTAGAAATTATCTCAAGTTAAATAAGTAATGAATACTTTCAACATTGTTGAAGCTTAAATTGTTTCAAATTTTATCCGGCTACCGGTGTCCGAATTTACATCAAGTCAAAGAATTTCAGCAACGCGGACAACAACAAGGTCGTCTTCAAAGTAGATTATTTACCTAAAATAAGGCACATTTGTCCACATATGCAATAGTACACATTCAAGGGTTTCTCTCCTTGATATTCTTCTTCATCTTTCGTATCAGTACACACTAAAGACTTTGAAACAACTTTGGGCATTTTTGAAACGTTGTCCTGTCGCTCTCAGAAGATCTCGATAATCTCGAACGGAGTGACTGGTTCCCGTCTTGTATGTTCAATCCATGCGAAAGCAGAAGACCAGATCATCTACATAAAATTCGAAGGAAAAAGAAAATGATTTTCTATTTTTATTTCGTTAATCGGATGTGTTTAATTGTTTTTGTGAGATTTAAAATATTGCACCACCTTAACCAAAGGTATGTAGGACAAAAATACTCCCTTTTCGAGTTCAGGTCTTGCTAAACCTCGATTTTGGTGCAAGGGTGTAAGCGGAAAATAACTCTAAGGGAAATAACTCGTACAAAATATTGAATTAGTAACGTTAGATTTATCTTTCTTCTAAGACTTCTTATGTAGGTTTGATAGCAATGGACGTGTCTTAAAGAACGCTTTGTCAAACATTCTTTAAACGCAAACTGATGTTGTAGTGACGGCTCCGAAACAGTTCATCAATTCAGTATGCTAGATCGTTTAAAAAAACAGCCTTAAAGGGAAAGTAATGGAAATTGAATTTCCTACGTTTACCGTTGAGCAGTGGCACTGGTCAGTGTTCTTAAACACGAATCCATAACGATACAAAGTCGTCCGTATATAAAACGACTAATCTACCCTTTTACCCTCACGGTTATACCCTTCCAATTTAAAGTTGGTTTAAAAGAGGAAAACAATGAGGAAATATACGTTTATGAATTCTACTAATGCAAAGAGCTCGCCATAGGGATATATTGCTTATATTGAAAGAATATTGCAAGGTATTCAAATGCGTATTTTGGACATTCATTATGATTATTTAAATCAAAAGTTTCGTCCACACGTTCTCAGGACGTCAGAATTCCAGAATGAAATCAAATAATCCTAATAAGATAAGTACAACCAAATCGGATTATTTATCAAAGGAAAATAACTCGTACCGTCTTATTCGAATAACATAATACGAGTTATCTTTTTTTTTGTTTCGCAACCAAAATTAGTTATCTCGGAATGAGCCAGATAATTTCGCTTTCAGTTCGATTTAGTGAATAACACCGGGTCGACAGTTCTCTATCACAGGGAAAATGGATCCAAAATAATATTAATCAATGCTCTCTTTCTTTGTTTACATTAGATTTAATCAACAGACAAATAAACCATAAGACAATGAATATATGTTGCTAAGTGCATTGTCAGGGTAGAATAGGTCTTTTATTCATTGTCAAGGGCTTGAATTTCTTTTAACCCATTAAAAGACAATAACGAAATTTGATCAGACGATCCTGGAAAACATTCTGAAAAAAGAGAAATTGCTCTTAACGAGCAATTTCTCTTTTTCACACAACGTTTTGTGCGTTATCTGGAGACTATTTTCCAATTTCAACACGTTTTGAAATGTCGTCTGAAAATTCATTGAATTTTGGACAGTCGAAAACTTTTGGTAAAGGGTCAAAGTGAACGTCACCTGATTTATCCGCCAACACAAGGCTGGAGAAAGAGACTTGAACAAGGTCATGCCAAACACAGGTAAATGGCTTCTCTTTCTGCACCTCAATCGTATCTACTCGGCAATAACCGGCACAAGCTCAGTCGGGTGATCTAAGCTGTAACTGTTTGGTAGAATGAAATATCTATGAATGAATCATTCGGATTAGGCGCAAGCCGGAAAATATACTTCATATGTAGTTCATGAATTCACCAGATATCATGAGGAAATTCGGCTGTTTTCCACCGAATTACACACTTGATTACAACATAACACACGGGGATTAATATTTTTGTAAATACATAAAAGTTGATTAAATATCACAAATGAATGGTGTTGTTTTTTCATTAATTTCATTAAAGATTATCATATGAACCCATCTGTGTTTCATATTTTCTCAATCGTAGCTACTCGGTAATCCCCGGATTGTGCCGGGGATTGTCAAGTAGATACGATTGCAAACGGACATGCCCTTCCTCACCGCCATGTTGCTGGACTACTTTCAAAATGGTTATTTTAAGAAATCGCTGAGTTGTTCCGAATGCACGCAACCGCTCAACCGTTTACCTTTCAATGCTTTTTCTAAAAACATGTTAAAACATGCAAACACCACGGCACCTGTACACTAACCAGTGCTCATTATATCGATTTATGAACCCGATCATAGTCTAAAGCAGTAGAAGACCGTAGAAATGGAGTAAAACGCAACTCAAACATGATGTATATCTTTTATTACACTCAAAGAATTAAAACAAAAAAAGAAGACTATTCAAAGTTAACCCATTTCCTCAACCTTTTCATTTTAACATATATGATCTTAAAAATAAAAACAACGTAAAGAAAAAACAACACTAAGACATAATAGATTATAACTTTATATTAAATGAATTTAATTTCGAAATGGGACTTGAATGTGTTCAAAGGGCACATAAGTCTTGTTGAATAATGCCTTCTTTTGTCACAATGTTTTATATCAAAAGTCTCAAAACCTACTTTTTTGTATACTTTTTAATGTGTGTTGGTGACAAATTACCATATGAATTAAGGAATGGGCTTTGAATTATTTTGAGTAAGGGGCTTCATCGCAAATTATCTTCGGCACAATACCGATACTTAAGTTAATTTTCTTTGTCTGCAAACACTGTCGTATATCAAACGTTTAAGGAAATATTATCCCGGATGAGTCCTAAAAGGCCTCTAATCTGGGACAAACATTTCCCCGTGATATTTGTTTGTATGTGATAGCGTTGCTTAGCTTAGAATGCAGCTTTGTCATAACTCGGATGATCCAAACTGTAACTGTATTACATGGATGAAATATCTACGTCTGGATCATTTGGACTGCCTTTGTCAGTGCATTGTCTTCTAACTAGCCAATGTATTTATACATAATAGTAAGGCGTCGGAAAATAAACGGACACCTTCCATTTTGTGTAATTGATAAAAGAGTCATAACAACTTCGTTTATAAAAGCATCGTGAACGATACAATGGGTGATACTTTTGTGTCGATATCCCATATGTCTTACCGCCAATAAATCGAAATGAATAATCATTTTTTCCATGCAATCATATTTGCACTTCATACATGAATACTTATTTTGAATGACATGATTGACTCATTTATATGTTATTTCATCACGTTTATCTATGGGACCAATACACAACATTCGTGTCCTTTGGCAAAGGAGGTGTCCTTGGGTTTTCAATAATGAAATCGTGGCGGGAACTGAACATCTTTTTAAAGCAAGGTCCCCGAAACTCGAGAGCTGATTAATAGAATATGTTTTGCCATTGTCAAATGTAGTCGTTTTTTCGGAGAGAAATAGTCTGATTAAAATAATCCACGCTTCTATGTTGGGTCATCTGGCTTGAAGATTTACCAGATAAGCAGAAGATGCACTGCACCACTAAACAGAAACAGGCAAAACGACGCCGTTGTTGCTGTAGCAAAGCTGGGGGCTGGAGTGACGACTTGGCATGAATCGGCAACGTCTATTGAGACTGTCGTTGTGCCAGTCAGAGGTGGTGTGCCATCATCAGCAGCTTTTAGGGTTATATTGTAGGATGCCGGTGTTTCGTCAATAGGCTGGCCAGATTTCACTTTGATAGTTCCAGTGGATTCGACCACAAATATTGAGTCATCTAGAAAGATATATAGGGACGAGCTTTATTAGGTAACCGATACGTGAGTTCACAATGGTAAATTTAAAGTTCCCCAATTTCTTCGATACAATAAAACAGCACTAGTGTATAGATATATACAAATTCAGTTTTCAACAACTTGTAACTTATGACATTTCCTTCGAACGAACCATTTCGTGTATTGTTTGCCTCCCCTTTAAAGAGAAATATTAAGAATAGGCCTATCATATTGTCCAAATCATTTTGTAATAAATATTTGTGCATGCAATAAGGTTCAAACGGGAAACACGCGTTTACCTCGAATTTGGCGTTTCTTACAACATATCTAATAAGACAGTAGATAGATGATAAAGTATAACATACCGTCAAGCGAATACGTGAATTGTACATCACCAGCGTCCTCGTCTGTCGCAGTTACCTGTTTCACATCTGTACCTGCAAAGCGTGAAATATGTCGTCGGGTTTGAATCTATATGTTCAAGTCCTAATAAGATACACGTAACTATTCAGTTTGAATGTGTAAATTGAACAGCTCAGTAATTACTTAACTCACACCTTGTCCGCGAAACCTCCATTCGAGCATGCCATAAGACTTATAACGAACGGGGCAACTTAACCTCTCAAAGACAAAACCTCATCCAATCAGCGAAAAACAATGTCGTCCACTGATCAGTTGTGTTGTCTATGTATTATACCTGCATGTTCTCTATAAAAATGCACAAGGTTCCCTAATTTAGATAATGGTTCCAAGGACGTTACATGACTCTCACTGTCGTAGATACGGATAAGGGCAACTCCGATGTTAGAAGAGTTCTTCATCTCACCGCTGCCACCAAAGTAACGAAACGAGCAACGAAACCTCTAAAAGAAAACAATCACATTTCGATCAGCGAAAACACTGTCATCTACTAATCAGTTGTGTGGTCTATGAACCTGCATGTTCTCTATAACAATGCAGAAAAGGTTCCATATTTTACATAAACGTCCCGAGAATGTTACAAGTCCAAAACGTTGCAAAGGGGAAGTTATTTGACATCCTTATGGAATGTTTTCTTAGTATATCATCTACATGTATATCACAAACGATAAATATAATGCGTATTATGCAGTATTCATACGACTTTTATTATTTGGTGAATAATATAAGACAATATCAATGAAAAACAAGTAGATTTACATTCCGGGTAAGGTTCTAAAGCTAGATTGTGTCAATGGAAATAGCAGATTCGTCATATTTTTTGTTACATCTTCTATTATATTTTTGACACATTTCGTCATAAATTGTCTTCCAGATCGTTTTAAACCGTAACAATATCAAAGGGATCTGTAGTTATCCTGGGGTCATTATTTTGTAGTATACTATACACTATACAAGGGTTCCGACTCTCGAATGGAAAAAAACTCTAACTCCCACAAAGTCTAGTCAAGATAGGAAAAAGAACATTGGTGGGCGAGAACAAGAAAACACCATTCTTTCGATATCTGAAAGAATTTTGTGAATAGTCTATTGGTTGGTGTAGTAGCAGATGGATGGTAGTCGGAATTTTCTTCCGAGAGGCGGAATCCTTGTATAAAGTATTACACAGTACTGACCCCGGGATAACTACAGACCCCAAAGGGTGAAATAAGTAAGAATAATACCTCCAGGTGAACTCGTGTTTACACAGGCTGTATACTTCGCTTCAGCAAACGTTGGCGCTTCGTTCACGTCGGTAACAGTAACTGTCACAGTTGTATTAGCATTTTCGGAATCATCGGTCTTTGTGGCTCTAATTAAATGAACAATTGTAACGAGATAAGAATTTAATTGAACACAAGGGGAATAATTAACTTCCAATTCTCTTGTTACATGGCAGATATGAACCATTGGTAAAATATTATAGAATGCCAATCGACGACTTTACTTTATCTTACATGTATAAAAGTTATCTCTTTACCGAGAAAATCGTATTCCGCGTTGTGCTATATATTCATATCATATATGCACGTAACCTTTTTCGACTTGATATTGTACATATCTATGCAAGCAAGAATCTTTTAGTGACACGATACTTTGAACGGGAAAACAAGACAGTACTTTTTTGATGCAAATAATGTATAGATATCTTTTATCACTGTCGTTTGGTCAGTGCGTATTTGCAAACACACATGCTAAGGAACTATTCTTTTTTCCAAGAACATAGACATAGACATAGACATGTTTATTCAAGTACAGAGGCCATATGCCCATAGTACAACATACAGTAACATAATATACATGCACAAGAGTGACAATCCACAAACAAATACATTACAATAGTTCTTCAATTAGATTTTGTCTAAGTTCAAAGGCTTTTACAAGATTTGTTGATACTTTGAATATACTTGATTTATTATTACATTCCAAAATAGAATAAAAGGTTTGCTGATTTACGTGTCTAAGCCATGACTTTTCAAAATACATATTGCGCAGCAGTTGGTAACTTTTGCATTCTAAAAAGAAATGATATTCGTCCTCAATAATGTTAAAGTTTAGTTGTTTACAAAGTTGGCAAAATCTCTGCTCTCTTTCTATCTTTAAATATCTACCCTTTTCAACCATTAAATTATGGGATGAACACCTAAAATTAGATAATGTCTTTTTTTGTATATAGGATAGGTCAGTATTAAGATATAATTCTGGAGTTAACATAGATTTAAAATATCTATAGTGCAATGCTTTTGGTGACTCATTTAGATCAGCAAACCATTTTTGTGTATAACAATCCTTAATTCTCTGAGAAAAAGCCTTTAAAAATTCATCAATATTTCCCACATCATGTACTATTCAAACGTGTCCAAAGCCATAAGAAAATAAAAGATTCTTTACATATGTAGCCCATGTAGTTTTACCATTTTCATCCATGCGAAATAACATGAAATAGCACTGCTTAGGATATCTGTTATTATTCATTCTTACTACATGCATCCAGTATTTGACACAGTTCGACATATATGTTATACATAGTGGTAACCTTCCACATTCACCTAGAGCTAGGAAATCACATGTGTTACAAGATAATAAGCATAGTTTTTTTACAGAACTTTATATGAACCTTTTCTATCCTATCAACATATTGATATCCCCAAATATGTGATCCATAGCACAAAATTGGCTTCACTGAGGCATCAAATATCTTAAACATATCCCGTGAAGAAATGTTACCCATATATCTACGAAGCATAAGAATGCAATTCATTGCTTTTCTACCTTGTTGGGCAAGCATTTGATGTGTTTTTGACCAAGATAATTTACTGGTTAAATAAACACCTAAATATTTGTAACATGATACTTTATCGATGCTAGAACCATTATAGAACCATTTTTCATTTTGTTTAATTACACCTCCATTTCTGAATACCATTATTTTTGTCTTATCTATATTAACGTCCAAACCAACTCCTTTACTAAATTGTTAAATAATGTTGATTTGCCGTTGAAGTTGTATTACACTATCTGCAAAACTGGAAATATCATCTGCAAACATTAAAATGTTAAGATTTTTTATGTCATTTGTAACAAAAACCCTCTGCCATTACTTTTACTATCAAGAAATGAAACTAAGTCGTTTATAAAAAGAGAGAATATTTTCGGACTTCCTACACAGCCTTGCCGGGTTCCGATTGTGCAATCAAAATACTGTGTCAACTCACCATTGAGTTTAACACAAGATTTTAATTTGCTATACATCGACTTTAATGTATCTAAGAATTTACCATTAATACCCTTACGACTGAGTGCTTCCCAAAGTTTATCATGTCGTATAGTATCGAAAGCCTTTGAGTAATCGATAAAAATACAGTAAAATCTGCCACGTTTTTTACATAGATATTTCTGGACCAGAGACATTAAGGTAAATATGTTATCCATTGTGGAGTAGTCTGATCGAAATCCGGCTTGGGATTCATCAATAATACTAAATGTATCACACCAATTTGACAATCTTCTACTTAAGACATGAGTAAAGATTTTACAAATTGAATCGATTAATGATATACCGCGATAATTATTTGGGTCCAATAGAGATCCCTTCTTATGTAATGGTGTGATAATACTATATCCCCATTCTTGAGGGAAGCAGGCACTATCAAATATCTCATTGAACAATTTATGAAGAAAGGTAAAATATCGTTCAAAGTTGCTTTGTACATTTCAATGCAAATACCATCCGGACCTGGGGATTTATTAATAGATAATAAATTTACGCTATTGACTATCTCTAGAACGTTGAATATTGTACAACAATATTCGACAATGCTGCAACAAACAACACAATCTCATTATTCATAAGGTCGTCTTTTTTGGCAGTCATTTCAAGTAAGGATCACAAATCCTTGTTTATTTGACCGATTCTGTTTAACTAATCGCAACGTCGAAGTTCCACAAATACTGTCAACCAGATGCTTGTCATTAATAACTTACTTGATCACAAGTATGTACTTGTCTGCCTTTTCAAAATCTAGATGCGTTATATCCACAACTGTAACTACTCCAGAAGTTCCATTAATAGCAAATATCCTTGAAACTGTTTCTGGTACTTGTGACTCCAAGGAGAATGTAACGGTTTTGTCCGATGAGGTTATAGTAATGACTGATGCACCAACTTGTTCGTCCTCTGCAACTGACCCCGTTGCAGGATCCGGTGTAAGCGTTATTTCCGATGCTTAAATATATGAAGCAACGATATGGATAAATCACAGAACTGTTTTGATATATATCAACTAAATGTATATAGCGCGCATATCTTCAAAAATGCATTATATTCTCAAAGGAAATGTCCGTACGCCATAGTTTCCGTCGGATATACGTTTTGTTAATTGGTAACAAGGCAAATAATCAATGCGGGAGTTTCTAAAGTAAAGCGCCTGTCCAAATGTTGAATGATACAAGCCTCTATCCATGTTGGGCTATTCTTGATACAAACTTGTTCTGATGGTAATGACTCTCAAAAAGAGAACATGAGTCATTGGGGAAAGCATTATAACTGGAATCCAGTTTATAGGTAAAAGAAGTATCAGTATGTTGTTACTGAACAATTTCTTAAAGCGACGTTTAGCCACATACACATATGCTAGTCTAAAAGTTGTTTCGATAAGCCAGAACACTTGCTTGGATAAGTACGAGTTTCCTTTTATATCGAAAATAAAAACAAGTGACACGCATTTGAGATGTCAGTTTTGTAGCAGTTTAGGTAAACTATGTCAAATCATTTGAAGTAGTATTTATTATTTAGTCTCCAGTCAGTAATGCTTATTACATTTATGACGGCAGGCATCATGCCTACAACCAGCAAACAATAAAACACTTTATTTTGCCTACCTGCATCGTGAACTTGACATGCAATCACCAACAATACCAGCACGCACCAAGATAACGTTGCCATTTTCAACAGTTCAGTATCAAGGAACTACTGCCTCTTACTGTAGTCGAAATCTGCATCCTTATATATGCAACATACTACCCGATGTAGGCAACGGGTGATTACAGCAAACCACGGGTGGGCAAAACACTCGAATACACTTGAAAAGATTTACAACTGCACAAGTGATTGAAATGATTCTGTCCGCAGCAGTAAATGTACTAGCGCACCCTTAGTATCATTGTATTAAGTGATGTTGTTCATTTTGTGTTTGAACAAGGTTACATCGCACCAGTAAACCACCTGTTTGAGCTTCATGTATGGACAATTAGAGTACTTGTCCAGGGTATAACTTTTTGTCAGTTTTGAACGGGGACCTAAGGTAAATATTCCGGCCTTGCTAACAATAGCATTCTTGTTAAGGGTTGTATATGTTTATCATGGTCAACATCCAATATGATTGTGCATCGCCATTGTCCTTTGTTCAACTGCATGCAATTGGGTTTATCGTGATTCAAAAATAAATTTACATGTATTAGTTGCCGGCATTATGGCAAAGATTAGTAGCAGAAGTTTTAGATTTGATATTTAGAACGACTAAGTCTGCTTACGACTAGGTATTCTACATATTTATTTATGATCTCAAACATTTGTAAAATAAAAAGTGTCATGAGGAAACCGATCATATCATCCCATATAAATGTGGTACTGGTATAGGTTCAAAGCATAAAGATTTGACCCTTTTCTGATTGTCCCTGCCTAGAAGAGTTTATCGACAATGATTATTCAACATTCAAAATAATTCTTAAGACAGGCTGAGACGGCATACCTTTGGAACGTTGGAATATTAAGCAAATATAACGTAAGCGAGAAACCAGGAATACAGAACGCAACATATTGTTCAAAGTACGACAGGGTTGAAAGCGATCTTTTTTTCGATATAAATCGTAAGAAACGAAATTACATCGCAGATTAATTGCAGTTGGGTCTTTCAATAGATATCCCCAGCGATAAAAAAAGTGTCTGTATCAAAACACTCAAGACATTTCATTTTGAAAAACGCACACAAATGCAACGTTTTTAAGATCATCATATTGTTATCTTCAAATCTTTATCACACTTTAAAACACAAGGAACCTAACAATAAACCCTTTTCTCCAAAATAAGACGTATTCTTCATTTGCAACCCCCTTCTTTTATGATATCTTGTTAGACAGAGTAAAAGAAATAAAACAAAGATGACTGATATGAATCTGATTTAACCAGTTTTGATGGTTCCTAAGTTATGCTAAATTTAACTATAAACAATGTAGAATTGTGTGACATTGATCCTTGATGGATGTATAAACAAAGTATAAAATATGAATTGATGTTATGAATTCAACTGCATTTTAAATTTTATAACAGTTTTAAGTACAAAATCGACCAACTGTGTTTTCTCTGCACTTGTGTCAAACCCAACGAATGAGTGTTTGCAATCACATTTGACTATTTCTTTGTGAAAATATTTATTAACATTCTTATAATGAAATGACAAGAGGACAAAAAAAAGGGGAACGACCCAATATGATAGTACTCAACGTCATAAAATGCACACATACTATTACCATTACGGTATCGACGAATCAACTCTAGTGAACCGTCTACATCTAGGATTCTTTATTACGCTATTAGGCGTGTTTAGTATCTCGTTATGCTGTTCACTAAATCATAATCTACGTAAAGATGCTGATAATGACTTACGTTTAGGATCCAACATCCTGCAATGCAACTTCGAGTAATGTATCAATCATTCATAATTAAAGTTTTGCAGTTTTTACACTTGAAATGTCCTGTACAAGTGCAAAAGCATTGTATTTGTTTTATCAGATTTTAAACCTCTATGACTAGCAAGTTGTGTTTGTTATTTATCTTATAATAAGATCGAACCAAAGTAGCTTAGCCGACCAAACATAAAATGGCTTCCTGTAAGTCATCTCGGTTTGGCAATAATGCTGACGACTGTTTAATGAAACCACTCTGCCATGGAATACTTTATTTGTCTTCAGTTTTGAATACACGTACTGATCTAAGGAAGAAGGCGAAGACATAGAGAGAATATTAATATGTTTAGCGCTTGGAAGAAATTCCAGAAGCATGAATTATTCCACAAACGGCTGCTTAAACTTCGATGAACTTGAACAGGAAATGGTTTTCAGCAGAATATCATTTATACGTGTAACGAACTTATCTTTTATGTATAGGCTGTTGATTTGATAATTTACGGCTGGAGACAAGTGGTGGCTTTCATCTGTTGTCACAAGTTGTCGGTAGGAAGATAACATTTGATGTTGCTGTCGTTGGTTTGTTTTCTGAAGGATTACATGACTTCAAAGTTATTAAGTCTGATCTACAAGCACAAGAGTCTATAGAATTTCCAAAGGAGCATAATAAAAAATCTTAACACCGAAGGGTATTTGTGCATCTTATGCATTCTTACCACTGTACATCTCACTCAGCAGTGTCATCTGTTATTGAGTTTTGAATTCGAAAATACTTTCCGAAATGCGACATATTTACAACCCAATCGGACAGATTAAACCAATTAAATGTCGCGGGTAGATATTTACGATCCTTGCCCCTCTATTTGCTCCCCCAACAACACCATGTCAGACGCGGCATGACAACTACGGTAGGACCTTAGTAATAACGTATATTTATCTGAATAAATGAAACCTTCAAATATAAGTCTGATATTTCACATTGACTGAGGCCATATAGCCCTTGTTAAAATTGATTCGAATGGTAATATACATTTAAAATGATTGTAAGCATAGCTCCTCTTTTCTAGCAGATCTCTTACTTAGGACAGAGGAAATCAAACCTACTCGTTTAGTATTCTCATTAGCTGCTCATCAATGGATAAAATTAATGTGAAATCGTTGTAACAAAGTAAAATTCGCTCGTCGAGAGTACCATTGTGTTATGATATCATTGGCTTCAATATTGTACAGAAAAGCCGATCTGACAAGTCCTGTTATATTGTAATGTAAATCATCAATAAGTCTAACAAAGGTGATGGATAAAGAAAAATCCGTTACACATTAAAATGATAATAATTTATTAAAGTTTACATAAACATAAAGTAATATGAATATCAATTCAGAAGGTACCATCAATTGTATTCAGAGTCATAGGTAAATCGTTGAAGGTAAAGAAAAATGTCTAAGGTTTGCTTTTTGTTGAATATACCAACCAAGTATTTCATACGTGGTCGCGGTTATTCAACGGACGTACGTGCCTTGCACTAACTATTGTTATCACTGCTATTTACATAGCAGTTGTGTGGATTTAAACATGCACTTAGGGAACTCGTTCAATTTGAAAAGCGAAAAACTATTGATGATATTTTTTCCTTTATTTTTAAGTATCTTCTTTGTTTGGTGAAGGACAGATGGAATCCATATTCATTTCTTCTCCATGCATGCGCATATTTGCACTCCATATATGAATACATTTTATCTAACCTTCATCAAGCATACTTTATTTTATGATAAGATTCACCATCACATACTTGATATATTTGCATTTCTCTTACACATGAAACAATACGAGAAGAAAAACATTGAACGGTTCCAAGTATACGTTTCGAACCAGTCCTACTGCTTACAAATACTTTTTTCCTTGCACTAGAAGTATGTAACCTTCAGCATATTTCCAGCCATCGCATACGAAATATATATCATTTATATTACATGCAATCAAAATTACATTTCATACATGAAAACGTATTTCACGTCAGGTAGCAAGCTGCTGAAGTTCTCTTTTTCCAGCATTAAAGCAAATATTTTAATGACTGTACATTGTATCTAATGACAAACCAAATATATGCATACTTCTAAGTTAAGGAAACTGCCGGAATCGATTTCTTTCTGTTCTAAAAGGTGCCCAATCATTTCAGATGTTATGTATTCTTAAATCCTATAGTTAAAGTCTTTTTGCTCTTAAAGAAGCATATTTTAAATCTTTCATAATCCATGTAGATCATATGTGTAGCAGGATTCATTCAATTGCGTTGGTGTTTGTCATCTCCAACGTTGACACACGCTTTCAATACATTGACTTGTCTTTCCATACACACTGTCCAAAACTAGCAACTTATCGATAAAGTTCTGAATAAACAAATCAAGGCACATAAAAGTGTTCGTATACATGGATATCCTGTTTCAAATCTACCAGAGTAACAAATAAGTGATGATTACATTAATCAACCGTGCATGAACTTATACCATCAGCGTTGTACCATAGCTGCCTGGGCATGGATCCACAACAGTTATAGACATGTTCGTATGATCTTGTAAAGATATACCCGAAACAGTTCTTTCTAGTTGACATGCTTGCTCGTTTAAAATACTTTCAAGCAGGGAAAGCATTGGATATTGAATTGCGTACGTTTTACCATTGCCAGTGTTCTACAATACAAATACTCTAACTGAAGTCTTCTTTTCACAAAACGGATTCTACTACTTTTTCATTCTTGCGGTTGTGTACTTCCAATTAAGAGTTGGTTTTATATAGGAAAACAAAGAGAAAAATAAACTCATGAATTCTTCTAATGCATCAAAACTAATTAAGAGCACAACCGTGTATTATTTATCTTGCAAAGACATTGCTTGTTATTCAAAAACTTATCTTGAACACTGATTAAAACGATTTAGAACACAAAATTGATCCATACATGATTAGAATGTGAGAAGCTGATAGTGAAGTCAAATAATATCGACGAGAATTTAGATTGGAACAAAACATCAGTAGATTTGTCAAAGGGAGATAATTCGTATACTTTCATTAGAACAATATCATACTTTCTTTCTTTCTTGTCTCGCAAAACAATTATTTATATAGACAGGTGTTAGATAATTCTGTTTTCAGGCCGATTAAGTGGATGATATTGGATCGATAGTTCACTTTTCCATGTTGACTTGATACGAACGAGTACCAACAAAATCTCATTATATCGAACTACGGGCTAGACGAAAGTCTTCTCAAGCAGTAGGAGACAATATAAATAAAGTTAGAACTTAACTGGGAAATAATGCAAATCTTTTATTAACACACAAAGAATTGAAACACAAAAGAAAACATTTCAAAGTTAACCAACTACCTCAAGCTGTTTCATTTTGACAAACATGAACCAGGAAAACAAGAAATAAACACCGACAACAACACTTCTAACATTACATAACATAACCTCAATCTTATTTCAACATAGGATTTGAATATTGAATATGACAAAAGGACACGTAGGTCGTGTCGAGTAATGTTTTCTTTTTAAAAAAATATCAAAGTCTTTATTTTATATTTGTTGTCACAAATTTCCATATGATGGCATGTGTTAACCTTGAATTATTCTGAGGAAGAGGCTTCATCACAAATGTACTGCGACAATGACACAACTTTAAACTCTCTTTATCTAAAAAACTTTCGTACGTCATACATTTTCGAAATAATTATCTCGGATGAGTCCTAAAAGGCCTCTACTCTGGGACAATTTCCACGTGATATGTTTTTGTATTTGATACGATTGCTAAACTTAGAATGCATCTATTTCAGTGCATTTGCGTCTCACTTGACAATCATTGTATGCATATACAGATCTTGCCGTGAAATATATTACATCTAGGTAACTTACAGGCCAAATGCGCCAAATGCGATTAATTTATTCATATATATTTCACAATATTTCGATATATAACGTTAATCAAAAATAGTCATTATATCTTAAAGAAAGGCATCATGACATAACCCGAAAAGTGTTCATAAAAAACCATGAGCAGTACTATATTTGATTCTTCTGTGTGGAGTGTCTTTTCCGTTGTCTTTCCTGCCTATCGCTCGAAATGCATAGTCATTTTTTTCCATGCAGTAAAATATGCATTTCATACATGACTACTCATTTCGCATGAAATGATTGACTCATTTAAATATGTAATTTCATCAGACATATTTATGGGATCAACAACAACATTCGTATCTTTAGCCAAAGGAGTCTCTCTTGGTATGCAAAAACGAAATACCAACAGGAGTTAACACTTATTTCAATTAAGGTCCTCGAAAGCTCGTACACTGTATATCAAATATCTTTGTCATCGTTAGATCTGATAAAACACCAGCTTTTCCATACAAGCAGCTATTTGAGAACAAATCTGATTAAAATAATCCACGCTTTATTAGGGTCATCTGCCATGAAAATTTACCAGATACGCAGAATATGCACTGCACTACTAACCAGAAACAGACAGAACGACACCGTTTTTGTTGTAGCAAAATTTGGGGCTGCAGTAACGCCTGGGTCTGGAGTGACCTCAGGGGTTTGGGTGACGCCTGTGGCCAGCGTGGTGACTGAGCAAGAATCCTCAACGTTAACGGAGACCGTCGTTGTGCCAGTCAGAGATGTTGTGTCATCATCAGCAGCTTTTAGGACCAAATTGTAGGATGCCAGTGTATCACCGATAGTCTGGGTAGATTTCACTTTGATAATTCCAGTACTGGAATCGACCTCAAATATTTGGCTTGCTAGAAATAAATATATATTTAAGTATATATACATGTATATAATTACTAAATTATGTTATACATAAGGATTTTCACAATGGTAACTTAAAGGTCCCTATTTCCTCTTTTACAATAAAAGCATATTAGTGTATAGATATATACAATTGTATTTTCATCTACTTGTAACTTAAACTGTTGCCTTCGAACAAACCATTTTGTGTATCGTTTGCCATCCATCTAATGTAAATCGTTAAGCATGTCCACATCGTATTGTAACAAAATACTGGTGATTGTATAAGGTTCCTATGGGAAACACTCATTAGCCTCGAAAAGGGCACTGCATATCGATTTCGACAGTAGATAGATAGAAAGATGATAAGTATAAGTATATATATAAAATACATATTAGGTATAACCTACCGGTTATCGAATATGTAAGTCTGTCGCCATCGTCCTCGTCTTTTGCAGTTACCTATGTTACGTTTGTACCTGCAGCACGTGAAATATGTCAGTATTGAAGCTATACTCACAAGTCTTATTAAAATACACGTAAATATTCAGTTTGTGGGTGTAAATTGAACAGCTCAGTAATAACTTAGCTCACAGCTGGTCCGCGGAACTTCTACAATAGGATGTATAAAACGAACCGAGCAGCTTAAAAAAGACACGATGACATCCAATTAGTTTAAACACTGTCGTCCACTGATCAGATGTATTGTCATTATCAGCAATACATTAGGTTCCATTCCCTAATTTGCATAAACGTTTTGGGGACGTTGCGTAACTCTCATCTTCGAGAAGACTTAGATAAGCCGGCCAGTTTGTCACATTAAAACTGTATTTCCGATGTAAAATTTATAATCCCAATTAGTCATACAATGGTTCGAGCACATATACTTTTATTCTAACTGGACAGATTGTCTTGCATAGTGTCCACAAATCTAGGCTATCGGTCTATTAAACAGTGTTAAACAAAGTCCAAAATATCAATTGCGAGTGAATGAATGCATATAAAGATTTAAACAATTATCGTAGAACATACGCTCCAAGTTGGAAAGAAAAGATTATTTGATAGTGTGGTGAAATAAGCAAGAATCATACCTCCTTGTGAACCCTTGTTTACACATGCTGCATACTTAGCTTCAGCAAACGATGGCGCTTCATTCACGTCGGTAACAGTAACTGTCACAGTTGCAGTACCACTGTCTGGACTACTTGCAGTGTTCTGTGTGGCTCTAATGATGTAGAGTAACACAATAAGGGTTTGATTAAAAACGAAATGGAGCAGTATTCATCAGATTCGATTTATACGGAAGAGCCGTTGTAGAAAACATGGAGACTTGAGAAAAAAGATATTTGATTTCATTTTGATTTTTTATATACACTGTTCTCTGTAATTCGCATACCTCGTGGTGTAACATATTAATTTTATCTATGCACGTAACATTGCAGGACTTAACATTATACAAGTTTAGACATACAAAAACCATTTATAAAACACCATGCTTTAACAGGAAAAAGAATATTATTCATATTAAAGACAATGTTACTAAACGAGCAAAGAGACTTCACAATAACACAGTTCACATCTGATTAGTCAAAAACACTTTTGGTCACTGTTACGTTATGCTGTCTATATTAACTCTTAAGTACTATAAAAAATGTTAGTCTTTAAGATTTGCATGCGTGTTAGACAAACGATAAAAAAAGTGACAGGAATATTTCCATCTACCGTTTAAAAAACGCATTGTAACAACCGGAAATGTAATAAAACAGGAAATGTAATAATTATTACATTTCCTGTTTTATTACATTTCCGGTTGTTACATTTTAGATTTTATTACATTTCCTGTTGATTTTGTCAACCGCAATTGTAATAAAACAGGAAATTTCCTTTTTTATTGCATTTCCGGTTGTTACAACGCATGTATACCAACACGCATTCTAAGGGTGCGTTGAATTATTTTCACGCCAATCAATTAATGTTTAACTATTGCCGATATTTTGGCAACAAAGAACACATTTAATTATTAACAGTTTTTCTTTTTTGTGCCAAAGGTTGTTTAAACCGAACGTAGCAAGGACTTAAATGCGACCAATTTTATGTAATCGGAAGGTCAAAGTTCTACATGAACCGGCAGATGAAAAATAACCTCCTTGATCACAAGTGTCATCACTTACTTGATCACAAGTGTGAACTCTTCTCCTTTTTCAAAATCTAGATGGGTTTTATCCGCAACTGTAACTACTCCAGAGGTTTTACTAATGGCAAAAATCTTTGGATCTGTGAGTGGAGCTTGTGATTCCAAAGAGTATGTGATGTCAGTGCCTGTCGAGGAAACAGTCACGACTGTTGTACCAACTGCTACGTTCTCTGCAATTGACCCCGCAGTAGGGGTCGATGTAACTGTTAATGCCGATGCTTAAAAATATATAAAATAATCTTGTTGATTTTTTTCCAAAAATCTATCAATTCATATGAACTTATTACTTTTAGTGCATAACGATACTAATTATGAATGGATAACCATTTTTTTAACGAAATGTCCTTACACAATTATTTGCATCGGAGTTACGTTTTGTCAATTGGTCAATAGTCATGGCAGAGGCACTGTAGAAGAGTGTATGTTCAAGTGTCAAGAGATACGGGCCTTTGCCTATGGTAGGCCGTTCTTGATACAAAATCGTTCCGATGGTAACGCCTTTCTTAAAAATGGAATGAGGAACGCAATATAACTCGAATCAAGTGTACATGGGTGAGTGAAGTGTCTGTATGATGTTCCTCGACAATTGCTGAAGGCAAGTAAAGCCCTGTACAAAAATGCTAGTTTAAAAGCTGTTTCGACAAGTCAGAACACTTGCTCAGATAAGCACAAGTGTACCTCAGCATTTGACACAAACATCCTAAGCAAAATTTAAAATGTCGATTTTTGTAATATTTCAAGCGGACTGTTTCAAAGTATTGAATATAGTTTTTAGTATCATTGGTATGCATTTGGTAGGGCTTAGTAGAATTATAACGGTGGACAACATTCTTACGACATACATGATTGGTATGTAAAGTGTCAAAATATACGTAACCCTGTTCAAAATTGACAGATTATTGAAGAAAAACTTCACATAGAAAACATGCATAGAAAACAACAATAACCTCCTTTATAAAACACATCTTTTAATTTCCTACCATAAAATTCATTTCTAAATTGAAATAAATGCAATATCCACAACCAGCAAACAATTAAACACTGAATTTAACCTACCTGCATTGTAAACTTGACATCCAATCACCAACAATACCAGCACGTACCAAGATAACGTTGCCATTTTCAACAGCGAACAGTTCTGTATGAAGGAACCATTGCTTCTTACTGTAGTCGAAATATGCCTCCTTATATATCCCTTTAAGGTATAGAGATAAGGCTTATCAGTGACACTAGAGGTTTAAACCATCCGATTATCGAAGACCATTAACGCATACATAATTGGTCACCCTGGGTACCTATTTGCACAGGATTATTTCCGATCATTGTATTTGATTGGGGTACTGTTAATCAAACCCAAATTAATGCATTTTACATTCATCTAATAGATTTTCTCAAAAAATAAAAGACGACGAGAACAAAATTTCCTTTAAGTTGATGTTTTTTTCTTTATTTAGTGATTCATTTATATCAGGATTAAGTTGTAGAAAATTAAACAAACAATGAAAATGTATATTACGGTGTGAATTATACAAAATCAAAAGTAATAATATGACTTATGTGTTCTCCCTGAGAGATCCCTAATTTGTTTTTCTGTTTTGTCATCAATTGCAGGGAATTTTGTTGCCGAAAAATACCATTCATGACTCGAGATACATACTTTGTCTTTGCATATTTCTCAACAAAGCTGAATCGTTTTACTTCAATTCCCATTCAAACCGTTTCCAAAATGAAGAAAAGAATGTTTTTCAACGCAATATTGCTTTGTAAAGAAGTTAAACCTGGTCCTTCTAATAAATGTAAAACTGTAAAAATCATCTTATTTTGGCAACGAAACATGCTAATATTTCCGTAAAATACGTGTCCATGGGTGATGAATTTACCAAAAGCTCGTAGTTGTAGTCAAAGTCGGAGGAATGATCTAATTTGCTTGTCCGTGAATTGGCAATATTTATCAACATTTCATCATCTTCAGGCTTAAAAAAACCCGATCAAATTACTGCTCTGAATCTACATTGATGTCTGACTTGCGATCGGAAACACCAAATTGGCTAAATATTTTAAAAAGGCCGTCTTTATAACGTCAATTATTTGACGGCTTGGTTTTCAATCGCCTTTAAACTTTGAACAATAGCTCCGTGTCATAAACATCCTTCACAGGTCGCGTGCCGTATGCTCTCGTTTTAATTGGATAGTATTTTTAGAAATGTATTAAGTTACTAAAGAATTGCATGAAATCCTTATCGAGTCTTTACAAATCGGCAGTGTTTTGATCTTTTATGACCGGAAGACTTCTCATTAATTGGATTGGTAATTTGGATTCCCTTCATCTCAATTTGATAGTGTTATTTCCATAAGCGTGTCGTGAGACCATTATCAAAAGATTCTCTCTAGAGCAAAAGTTTAAACTTTGACCCTATAATTTCATCATCGGAAATGAAAGAAGACATATTTATTTAATAGGAAAATAAAGTTTGGAGAAAATGACGTGTGTCCAAAGATGTGTTATTCAGAGCTAAAGTTGAATCAATTTTTCAGCTGTCAAAAAGCGTTCTATGCGGTAATCGATAGAACGTCAAAATAGGTTTTATACGGTAATAGGTATAACGGCGAAAAGGGTTTTATACGGTAATCGATAAGGCGGCGAACGGCGCTATATACCGTAAAGGGATATGCAACAAACTACCCGATGTAGGCAACGGGTGATTACAGCAAACCACGGGTGGGCAAAACACTCGAAAACACTTGAAAAGATTAATAACTGTAGAAGTGATTAAAATGGTTCTGTCCGCAGCAGTAAATGTACTAGCGCAGCCTTAGTATCGTTGTATTAATTAATGTTGCTTATTTTTGGTTACACCAAGATTACATCGCACCAGCAAGCCACCTGTTTGAACTTCATGTATGGCCAATCAGAGCACCTGTCAAGGGCAGAACTATTTGCCAGTTTTGGGCGCAGACTTAAGGTAAATACTCCAGCCTTGCTAACAATAGTATTCTTGTCAAGGGTTGTATATGTTTATCATGGTCAACATCCAATAGACGTGTGTATCGCTATACTCTTTTGTTCAGCTGCATGCAATTGGGTTTGTCATGAATAAAAAATAAAGGTACATGTATTAGTTGACAGCATTAGTGTATAAATTAGTATCAGACTTTTTAGATCAGATATTGAAAAGGACCAAGTCTGCTAAAAACTAGAGATTCTAAATATTTATTTATGATCTCAAACATTTGTAAACGTTATTTGTCATGAGGAAACCGAGCATATCACCCCCCTATAAATGTGGTACTGGTCCAGGTCCAAAGCATAAAGAAATGATTATTTTCTGAATGTCCCTGTCTAGAAGAGTTTATCGACAATGAAATAATTAACGTTCAAAATAATTCTTTACAGACAGGCTGATACAGCATACCTTTGGAACGTTGGAATATTTAACAAATATACCGTAAGCGAAAAACCAGGAATACAGAACGCAACATAATGTTCAAAGTACGAAAGAATTAAAAGCGTTTTCAAATAAATCGTAAGAAACGAAATTACACCGCAGATTTATTGCAATTATGTCTTTCAATAGACATCCCCAGCGATAAAAAAATGCCTGTAAGAAAAAATTCAAGGTATTTCATTTTAAAAAATGCACACGAATGCAACGTTTTTAATATGATTATTTTGTTATCTTCAAATCTTTATCACACTTTAATACACGAAGAACCTAACAAACTCTTTTCTCCAAATAAGACGTATTCTTTATGTGCAACCCCTTCTCTTTTGTGATACCTTGTTGTTAAAATAAAAGAAATATAAAATAAAGATGATCAATATGAACCTGATTTAACCAGTTATAACACGTCCTCAGCGATGCTAAATTTAACTATAAACAAGGTAGACGCGTTCAACATTAAGACTGGATGGATGTACAAACAAGGAATGAAATCTGAATTGGTGTTATGGATACAATTGCATTGTAAATTTTATAACAGTTTTAAGTACGAAAACGACCAACTGTGTTTTCTCTACACTTGTGTCAAAACCAACGAATGAGCACCTGCAACCAGACTTGACTTTCATTTTGTGAAAATATTTATTAACATTCTTATCATGAAAAGGCAAGAGGGGAAAAGAAAAGGGGAACGACACAATACGATAGTAATCGTTGTTATAAAATGAACACATATTATTATGTCTACGGCATTGTAGAAACACCTCCAGTGAACCGTCGGGATTTTTTATTCTCTATTATGCTATAAGGCGTGTTTAGTAACTCGTTATGTCGTTAACTTAATCACAGTTTAAGTAAAGGTGCTGATAATGACTTAAGCATAGGATCCAACATCCTGCAATGCAACTTCGTATAATGTATCAATTATTCATAATTTAAGTTTTGCAGTTTTTTACACTTGAAAAGTCCTGTACAAGTGCAAAAGCAATGTATTTGTTTTATCAGATTCTAAACCTCCATGACTAGCAATTTGTGTTTGTTATTTATCTTATAATAAGATCGAACCAAAGTAGCTCAGCCGAGCAAACATTAAATGGCTTCCTGTAAGTCATCTCGGCTTGGCAATAATGCTGACGACTGTTTAATGAAACCACTCTGCCATGGAGTACATTATTTGTCTTCAATTTTGAATACACGTATTGATCTTAGGAAGAATGCGAATACATAGAGAGAATATTAGTATGTTCAGTTTTAGGAAGAACTTCCAGAAGCATGCATTTTTCCACAAACGGCTGCTTAAACTTCGATGTATTTGAACAGGAAATGGTTTTCAGCAGAATACCGATGATCTGAACTTAGATTATTTTCACGTTTACGTGTAAATATCTCATCTTTTATGTATGGGCTGTTGATTTGATAATTTACGGCTGGAGATAAATGATAGCTTTCATCTGTTGTCACAAGTTGTCGGTAGGAAAATAAAACTTGATGTTGCAGTCGTTGGTTTGTTTTTTGAGTAATTACATGACTTCAAAGTTATTAAGTCCGATCTACAAGCTCGAGAGTCTATAGATTTTCCAAATGACCATTTTAATTAGATATCTAAACACTGAAAGGTAGTGGTGCGTCTTATGCATTCTCACCACTGTACATCTCACTCAGCAGTGTAATCTGTTATTGAGTTTTGAATTCGAAAATACTTTCCGAAATGCGTCATATTGACAACCCAATCGGTCAGATTAAACCGATTAAACGTCGCGGGTAGATATTTACATTGCTTCCCCCTCTATCTGCTCCCCCAACAACACCATGTCAGACGCGGCATGACAACTGCGGTAGGACCTTAGTAATAACGTGTATTTACCTGAATAAATGAAACCTTCAAATATAAGCCTGATATTTCACATTGACTGAGGCCATATAGCCCCTGTTAAAATTGATTCGAATGATATTATACATTTGAAATGATAGTTAGCATAACTCCTCTTTTCTAGTAGATCTCTTACTTAGGACAGAGGAAATCAAACCTACTCGTTTAGTATTCTCATTAGCTGCACATCAATGGATACAATAAATGTGAAATCGTTGTAACAAAGTAGAATTCGCTCGTCGAGAGTAGCATTGTGTTATGGTATCATTGGCTACAATAGTGTACAGAAAAGAAGATCTGATAAGTCCTGTTATATTCTAATGTAAATCATCAATAAGTCTTACAAAGGTGAGGGATAAAGAAAATCCGTTACATATTTAAATGTTAAGAATTTATTAAAGTCTGCATAAACATATAATAATATGAATATCACTTCAGAAGGTACCATCAATTGTATTCAGAGTCATAGGTAAATCGTTGAAGGTAAAGAAAAATGTCTAAGGTTTGATTTTTGCTGAATATACCAACCAAGTATTTCATACGCGGTCGCGGTTATTCAAGGGACGTACGTGCCTTAAACTGTTATTTACATAGGAGTTATGTGGATTTAAACATGCACTTAGGGAACTCGCTAAATTTGAAAATCGAAAAACTATTGATGATATTTTTTCTTTATTTTTAAGTATTTTGTGAAGGACAGGTGTAATCCATATTCATTTCTTCTCCATGCAGACGCATATTTGCATTTCATATGTGAATACATTTTGATCTAACCCTCATCAACCATACTTTATTTCATGATAAGATTCACCATCACATACTTGATATATTTGCATTTCTCTGACACACGAAACAATACGAGGAGAAAAACATTGAATGGTTACAAATATACGTTTCGAACTAGTCCTACTGCTTACAAATATTTGTTTCCTTGCCCTAGAAGTATGATATAGCATATTTCCAGCCATCGCATACGAAATATACATCATTTGTATTACATGCAATCAAAATAACATTTCATACATGAACACGTATTTCACGTCAGGTAGCAAGCTGCTAAAGTTCTCTAGCATTAAAGCAAATATTTTAATGACTGTACATTATATCTAAAGAGAAACCAAATATGCATACTTCTAAGTTAAAAACATTGCCAGATTGGATTTCTTTATGTTCTAAAAGGTGCCCAATCATTTCAGATGTTACGTATTCTTAAATATTATAGCTGAAGTATTTCTGCTCTTAAAGAAGCATATTTTAAATCTTTCATAATCCATGTAGATCATATGGAGGGCAGGGTTCAACCATTGCGTTGGTCTTGCGACTTATCGATACAATTATTAATAAAACAAATCAATACACATAAAAGTGTTCGTATACATGGATATCCTGTTTCAAAATCTACCAGAGTAACAAATTAGTAACATGTTCGTATGATCTTGTAAAGATATACCCGAATCAGCTATTTCCAGTTGTTATGCTTGCTCGTTTAAAATACTTTCATGAAGGAAAAGCATTGGATATTGAATTGCGTACATTTTACCATTGCCAGTTTTCTACAATACAAATATTCTAACTGAAGTCTTCTTTTCACAAAATGATTCAACTACTTTTTCATTCTTAAGGTTGTGTACTTCCAATTAAGAGTTGGTTTTATATAGGAAAACAAAGAGAAAAATAAACTCAAGAATTCTTCTTATGCATCAAAACTAATTAAGAGCACGGCCATGTTTTATTTATCTTGCAAGGACATTGATTGTTATTCAAAAACTCATATTGAACACTGATTAAAGCGATTTAGAACACAAAGTTGATCCATACATGATCAGAATGTGAGAACCTGATAGTGAAGTCAAATAATATCGACGAGAATTTAGATTGGAACAAAACATCGGTAGATTTGTCAAAGGGAGATAACTCGTAAACTTTCATTAGAACAATATCATACTTTCTTTCTTTCTTGTCTCGCAAAACAATTAGTTATACCGACAGGTGTTAGACAATTCTGTTTTCAGGCCGATTAAGTGTGATATTGAATCGATAGTTCACTTTTCCATGTTGACTTAATACGAACAAGTACCAACAAATTCTCATTATATCGAACTATGGGCTAGACGAAAGTCTTCTCAAGCAGTAGGAGACAATACAAATAAAGTTAGAACTAACGTGGAAAATAATGTAAATCTTTTATTAAAACACAAATAATTGAAACACAAAAGAAGACTATTCAAAGTTAAACAACTACCTCAAGCTGTTTCATTTTGACAAACATGAACCAGGAAAACAAGAAATAAACATCGACAACAACACTTTAACATTACATAACATAACGTCAATCTAATTTCGACATAGGATTTGAATATTCAATATGACAAAAGGACACATAGGTCATGTCGAGTAATATCTTCTTTTTCACATATATTCTTATTAAAATATCAAAATCTATATATCATATTTGTTGTCGCAAATTTTTATATGATGGCATGTGTTAACCTTGAATTATTTAGAGTAAGAGGCTTGATTACAAATTTACTGTGACAATACCACAACTTTAAACTATCTTTCTCTGAAAAACTTTCGTGCGTCAAACATTTCGAAATAATTATCCCGGATGAGTCCTAAAAGACCTCTAATCTGGGACAGCAATTTCCACGTGATATTTGTTTGTATGTGATAAGATTGCTAAACTTAGAATGCAGCTATTTCAGTGCATTTTCTTCTCACTTGACAATCAATATGTACATATATACAGATCTTGCTGTAAAATAAAGTACATCTAGTGACTTATAGGCCAAGAGCGCCAAAGGTGATTGATATATTCAAATATTTTTCACTACGTTCCCATATATCACGTTTATCAAAGATATATACTTTATCTTAAAGTAAGGCATCATGGCTTAACCCGAAAAGTTTATAAAAAAACATGAACATTACCAGGTTTGATACTTTTGTGTAGACATGTCTTTTCCTGCCAATCGATCGAAATGCATAATCATTTTTTCCATGCAGTAATATATGCTTTCATACATGGCTACTTATCTCGAATGAGACAAATGGCTTATTTATTTGTAATTTCATCACGTTTATTTATGGGATCAATGAACAACATTCGTATCTTTAGCCAAACGTGTTGCTCTTGGTATTCAATAACTAACTCATAACAGGAATTAACACTTATTTCAATTAAGGTCCCCGCAAGCTAGCATATCAAATATGTATGTCATCGTTAAATCTAATCTAACACAAGCTTTTCCAACCAAGTCTATTTGAGAGAAAGAATCTGATTAAAGTAATCCACGCTTCCCATTGGGGTCATCTGCCATGAGACACAGAAGATGCACTGCAACACTTACTAGAAACAAGCAAAAAGACGCCATTGTAGTTGTAGCAAAGTTGGGGGCTGGATTGACGCCTGGATATGGATCGCCAACGTCTATGGAGACCGTCGTTGTGCCAGTCTTTGGTGATGTGTCATCATCAGTTGCAGTGATGGTCAGATTGTAGGATGTCGGTGTCTCGCCAATGGTCTGGTCAGATTTCACTTTGATAGTTCCAGTACCGGAATCGACCCCATATGTTGGGCTAGCTAGAAATATTTATATAGAAACGACTAAATTATGTTACACAAAAGGATTTTTGCAATGGTAACTTAAAAGTTTCCCTATTTCCTCTGTTACAATAAAAAGTACATCAGTATATAGACATATACATATATATTTTTCATCAACTTGTAATATAAATAATTGCCTTCGAACAAACTATTTTGTGTATCTTTTGCCATCCATCTAATGTAAATCGTTAAGCATGTCCACATCGTATTGTAACAAAATACTGGTGATTGTAATAAGGTTCCTATGGTAAACACTCATTAGCCTCGTAAAGGGCACTGCATATCGATTTCGACAGTAGATAGATAGAAAGGTGATAAGTATAAGTATATATAAAATACATATTAGGTATAACCTACCGGTCATCGAATATGTAAGTGTGTCGCCATCGTCCTCGTCTGTCGCAGTTACTTGTGTCACAGTTGTACCTGCAACACGTGAAATATGTCAGTATTGAAGCTATACTCACAAGTCTTATTAGAATGCACGTAACTATTCAGTTTGTGGGTGTAAATTGAACAGTTCAGTAATAACTTAGCTCACAGCTGGTCCGCGGAACCTCTTCGATAGGATGTATAAAACGAACCGAGCACCTTAAAAAAAGACACGATTACATCCAATTAGTTTAAACACTGTCGTCCACTGATCAGTTGTGTTGTCATTATCAACAATACATTAGGTTCCATTCCTTAATATGCATAAACGTTTCGGGAACGTTACGTAACTCTCATGTTTGAGAATACTTAGATAAGCCGGTATTTCCGATGTAAAATTTATAACCCCAATGACTCATACAATGGTTCGAGCACATATACTTTTATTCTAACTGGACAGATTGTCTTGCATAATGATTACAAATCTATTATTATTATTTGGTCAATTACAGACATACATTTCATTTCACGTACATAGGCTATCGGTCTATTAAACAGGGTTAAACAAAGTCCAAAATATCAATTGCGAGTGAATGAATGCATATAAAGATTTAAACAATTATCGTAGAACATGCGCTCCAATTTGGAAAGAAAAGATCACTTGATGGTGTGGTGAAATAAGCAAGAATCATACCTCCTTGTGAACTCTTGTTTACACATGCTGCATACTTAGCTTCAGCAAACGTTGGCGCTTCATTCACGTCGGTAACAGTAACTGTCACAGTTGCGGTACCACTGTCTGGACTATTTTCAGTGTTTTTTGTGGCTCTAATGATGTAGAGTAACACAATAAGTGCATGATTAAAAACGAGATTGAGAAATATTCATCAGAGTTGATTTATACGGAAGAGACGTTGTAAAAAACATGAAGACTTGGAAAAAAAAAGATATTTGATTTCATTTTCATTTTATACATACTCTGTAATTCGCATATACCTCATGGCGTTACATATTCATTTTATCATTGCCGGACTTAACATTATACAAGTTAATACATACACAAACCATTAATATGACACCATGTTTTTACAGGAAAAATAATTAAATTCATGTTAAAGACAATGTTACTAAACGAGCAAAGACAATACACAAAGAAACAACTCGCATCTGTTATGCTGTCTATACACTGTATATAAACTCTCAAGTATCATTAAAAAACGTAAGTCTAAAATTTGAATGACCGTTAGGCAAACGTCACACTTCAGTAATGTTTCCTTCTGTCGTTTGATATACGCATATACACCAGCACACATGCTAAGGAGGCGTTGAATTAATTTCACGCCAATTGAATACTGTTTAACTTATTCCCGGTAATTTGGCAACAAACAACGCATTTGAATATCAACATTTCTTTTTCTTTTTGTGTGACGTATTTTGCTTAGGCCGAACGTTGAAAAGAAAAAAAGGGACACATTTCGTGAAAACGGAAGGTCAACGTTCTCCATGAACCACAAGATAAAAAATAACTTACCTGATCACAAGTGTGAACGCGTGTTTTTTTCAAAATCTAGATGCATTTTATCTGCAACTGTGACTATTCCAGAAGTTCCATTTATTGCAAATATCTTTGGATTTGTGTCTGGTTCCTGTGATTCCAAAGAATATGTGATGTCATTGCCCGTTGAGGAAACAGTCACGAATGTCGTGCCAACTGTTACATTTTCTTCAACTGACTTAGCAAGAGGAGTCGATGTAACTTTTAATTGCGATGCTTAAATATATAAAACAGCGTTATTAATAAATCACATAAGTGTATGAATGCGTGCTATCATAATACTTTCAGCAAATATCTATAAAAATATGACTGCATAATCTTTTAAGCGAAATGTCCGTCCACCATCGTATTCGTCGAATATACATTTGCTCAATTGGTAACAATGTCAATAACTATGGCGGTTACACTAAAATAGAGTACCTGTTAAGGTGTTAAACGAAACAGGCCTCTGCCCATGTACGGATATTCTTGGTATCAAGTTGTCCAATGGTAATGCCCCACTGACACACAAACACTAACATACAAATAACTGTTTATGATGAAAAGTAATATAACTTGGAATGAAACCTTACAATGTAAGTTGATTTGACCCATTACCCATGGGTAAGCGAAGCGTAAGTTTTGATTTTTCTGAAATATTGCTGGAAGCAAAGTTAAGTCATATTCAAATGGAGTTCATGCCTTGGCAAACATTTCTGTCTATTCGATTTGGATTGAAAATGCACTAATGAAATCTGAAATTAATATTTTAACATACAATGATTAAAATCCTCTTGATCAATTCACATACATGTGCCTTTTAATGATTAATTTCGAGAAACAATCTATTGTTCTTTAAGTTAGTTTGAAGTATGTGAACGTTGTAGAGAGAGGCATCATGTGCTCAAACTTGTTGCTTGAAATGATTACTTGTTGATCAAAACGTCGATATTTATTCTTATAAAACACTTATTACACTTATAAATACGAGATATATTCGAACTAATACTCTGTTCACGTGTATCAAACGTCAAAACTAAATATAGCATAGATTGAAAACTCCTGGAAAGCGTTTTAATGAACATATTTTATTAATGAATTAGCATTTGTTCAAGGCAATATCAAATCGTATCTATGATATTGAGAGTAACACGTCATTGGAGGTGTCTTTCTACGGTCCAATGACATGCAATATTGATATATCATTCTTTGGATTAGGATAAGAACCATGCTTGTTGGTTTTTAACTTATGTAAATCTCCTTAAGTATTTAGATAAAACATTATTCTGGAACTTTTTGAGGCATTCCCGCTCCTTGTAAACAGAAATGTGGAATCAAGAGAACATCTCCAATTCAATGCAAATTATTTGTTAAATGATTACATTGCAAACCATACAAACGATGTATAGTTCATGCATATCAAACAGTTCAAAAGCTAAAATAGACAATCACTTTTATGAACAATGAACATAACAACGATTCCTACTTACCAGCAATATGTATTTGACACAAAACCAGCACAAATACCAGCAGGCAGCATTGTAACATCGCCATCATCGACAACTGCTAGCCCAAGGATAGTGATCTAGTGCAATGGTGAAAGTCGCATTGTCTCGTCTTTTATATACAACGAACTGATTTTAATTGGTAGCGATTTATAACTAGTTTTTACCGGAAACGACATGCATTTGTGTATTTCAACGCACTTGAAGAGTTTAATCACCGTAGTGAAGGAGAATTCAGTAAATCTATGTTGGAATAAGTGGTCACTCTTACATCAAACGTTAGATAAACCTTGGTTCTCCTTTTGGTTATTGTTTTGCACTTTCATTTATCACCACATACCCTTCACAGAAAAACCATGCACAAAAACGTTGTGGATATGGCGTGCTGCATATGCGCCTAAACTGGTGTTCTATCCATATATGAGAGGTTAAATATCAAATACATTAAAGATTCAACGATAATAGATGATATCCAAATAATATATTAACAGTTTTTACTTTCTTCTGGAAGCATAATGATTGTACTGGTAGCTGCATCTTAAAAGAACGTTCAAAAATATCCTAGGATCACTTACAGAACAGAAAGATGAATGTGCATGCATCAAGGCTAATGCGAATGATAAACTTACTTGTCTTTTTGTTGATCTTTTTCAATGTCAAGTCTAAACGTAATGAAAATATCTTGATAAATGGACCTTGCAAGTAGTTTCTATACACCATTAAAACTATTTAATCATTTAACGGTACTTATGGCAAAGCAATAACTATTTGTCAATCTTAAATACAGATCTCGGTAGGCCTTCATACATCTCTTCATTGCTAACCATTGATTTCTCGTTTAGTTGTTTTATATTTAGTATGCCAAACTATTCGGTCTATTGCTCATCACTATTGCCGTATGATCAACTGCATACAAATGTGTTTATTATGAATCAGAAAGTCACAAATGTACAAGTTGGCGTTTAAGCAAGTCCAATTGTACCAGAAATTTAAGATCAAATATCGAAAAGGACACATTCTTGTCTTGACTAGAGACTCGAAACATTAACGTATGGTAACAATCATCCGTAAATAATGTGTCATGAGAAAACCAAGCATATCACACAAATACCAATATGGGGTACTGGTCCAGGTTCAATACATAAAGAGCTGACCCCTTTCTGTTCGTCTCTATCTCGAAGAGATAATCGGAAAATGATTTGACTTGCAAAATAATTATTTTAAGAAATCATTCCTTTGTTTGACTATTAAGTGAATTCATCGAAGCAAGGAGCCTGTAATACTAAAAGCAACATACGTTTCAAGTGACGATAGAGATAAGCAGTTTTATCTTATACGAACCTTAAGGAACGAAATTACATCACAGATTAATTGCAGCCGTGTCTTTCAATAGGCATTTCCAGCGATAAACAGTTTCTGTCAATAAGCACTTGAACCACTTCAATTTGAAAAAAAGTAGACACGAATGCAAAATGTTTTTTATATTGTTATCTTCAAATCTTTATTATACTTGATACAAGACAATATATATATATATTTCATCTACAATTTCCCCTCTTTAGTGATGTGTTGTTGTTTAGACAAAGTAGAATTAAAACGAAGACAAACTGCATAAACTTGATTCGACAGGTCATAATGCGTTCTAAACGGTACTTTGCAAAATAACTTTGACCAGAGCAGTTAAATTGTTTGACATTGATACTGTATGGAGGATTATTTGAATTGGCATAATCTGTAAAGTTGCATTGTAAATTTCTATAACTTTTTTAATTACGAAAACGACCCTCTCTCATTTCTCTTCTGTTCGTTCCCCACTGCAGAAACCAACGAATGAGCATTTGCAACCACACTCGATCATTTTTTGTTTAGAATATTTATTAACTTTCTTATCATAAAATGAAAAGAGGTGAAAAGTAAAAGGGGAAAGAAATAAATCCACAGTACTCAGTGCTAGAAAATGCACAACTTCTAGTATATCATGGCATAGTCCAAGCATCCTAGGGAACCGTCAACATAATTAGTATTCTGTATTACGATGTAAGCCGTAATAAACTATTCGTTTTGTCATTCAGTTAATAACAATTTGATTTAAGATGCTGATAATGACTTAAAAATATGATACGGATCCAACATTCTGAAATGAAACTTCGTATAATGTATTAGCTATGCATAATTTAGATTTCTCAGTTACTATATTCAAAAGGTCCTGCACAAGAGCGAAATCACTACGTTCGTTTCATCAAACCCTTTTATGACTAACAAGTTATGCCAGTCATTTATCGAATGATAAAATCGGACCAAAAGAGCTCAGCTGTTGGCTCTTCTGACAGAACAGAAAATGGAGACAAGTATGCTTATGAGTGTTTAAAGATATAGTTTTGACATGGAATATTTGATTTGTCTCTCGTGACTCAATACATGGATTATGATAAAAGGAAAAAGTCAATAACATAGATAGGATATTAATTTTCAGAACTAGGAAGAAATCCCAGAAGCATGGTTTATTTCACAAACGGCTCCTTAAACATCCACAGATGAACTTGACATGGAAGTAGCATCCAACAAAAACCGAAAAATACGATAAGCGTATAACGGTTTTCACTGAAAGGCATGTGCGCTTCTTATGCATATTTACCACTGTAAAATTTCTTAAACTGTGCCATTGTTGTTACGTTTCTAATTAGTAAGTCCTCTGCAAAAGGTAGCCTATTTACAATTCCTTGGACAAATTAACCCAATTAAAGGTAGCAGATAGACAGATATATACGGTTCTCCTTCGTACCTGTTCCTCAACACCCCAACCATTGCCACTCGCGGCATGACAACTACGACAATACTGTAGTAATAACGTGTATATATCTGAATATATAATGTCAGATAGTATAAGCAGGACATATCACCTGGAATGAGACTTAATATTTGCTAAGATTGATACGACTTTAATTTTTATAATGAGCGTACTTCCTCTTCTATAGTAGATCTCTTACATCGAGCAGAGGGAATTCAAACTGCCAGTGTAAAGTTTTCATTTACTGCTCAAATGATGGATAAAGATGAAATCATTGGGACAAAGTTTAGGTCGCTTATCGAAAGTAGCATTACCTTAGGGTGTCATTGGCTTCCATGATGTATAGATTGTCAATTGTATTCAGACTGATAGGTTCATCGTTGAAGGTAAATGGAAATATCTAAGCTTTGATTTTTGCTGAATTTACCAACTAAGTAATTCATATGCGGTCGTAGATACTCCAACAGACGAACGTTTCTTGAACTAAGTACAGTTATCACCGTCGGTCCTTCGACAAATAAGATAACGGCTGTGTGGATTTAAACATGTACTTTGGGAAATCACAATAAAAGCTATTGTCTGTTGTTGTTGTTGTTGTTGTTGTTATTTTTTAAAAAAGGATATCTACTATTGTTTGGTGAAGGACATATGGAACTCATATTTATTTCTTCTCCAAGCAAACACATTTACGTTTCATATATGAATATATTTTATTTATCCTTCAACAAACAAACTTTGTTATATGATAGGATTCACTAACATGTACAAAATAGTTTTGCATTTCTTTGAAACACGAAACACGAAAAAACGAACATTGAAAGGTTCCGAATATACGTTCGACATAAACAATGAAATGGTGCCCGTGACTTATAATCACTAGCTGGCTTACAAAGGCCTCGACTGAAATTGTTGTTACATTCAACATATTTCCAGCCATCGCACATGAAATATACATCATTTTTTTCCATGCAATCTAAATTGCATTTCATACATGAAAACATATTTCACGTCAGATGGCAAGCTGATAAAGTTCTCCCTTTTCCTAGTTGGGAGGCAAGATGAAAACTTAGTTCACCTCTATGCCTTTAATTTCTGTACATAGAGAAACTAAAAATCTTTTCAAATATGCATATTGCTATATTATGGAAATTGCCGGATTGTTTAATATGCGACATCTTTTTAAATCAAGATAGTTGATGTCTTTCCGCTCTAAAATATGAAAAAATGTAATTATGCCATAGTTCATATAGATCATAGATACAGTACTATTCACTCCATTGCTTTGGTTTTTGCCGTCTTCAACGTGGACACACATTTTCATTACAATAACTGTTTATTTCCATATATAATGTCAAAGACAAGCGACCTTGCGATAAAGTTCTGAATATACAAAATGTTTACATGTATATGCTGTTTCAAAAGCCACTTGAATGTCACAGCACTGATGATTACACTTATCAACAGTGCATGAACTGACGAAATCAGCGTTGTACTATAGCTGCCTGGTCACGGATCTCCAACTGTTAAGGACACGATTGTATGATGTTGTAAACACGAAACAGTTCTTCCAGACGTTATGCTTGCTCGTTTCAAAGACTGCCAAGCAGGGAAATTGAATTACGTTTTACAATTGCTAGTGTTCTTTAACACAACTACTTTATAATCGAATTCTTTTTTTCACAAAATGATTCACTCCCTTTTCCTTCTCGCGGTTGTGTACTTCTAATTAAGACTTGTATTTATATAGGAAAACACAGATGAAATTTAACATTATACTAATGCACGTCTATGTATTATCCATGTTGCAAGGACATTGCTTGTTATTCAAATACTTGTCTTGTACATTGATTTAGATGATTTAAAACACAAAACTTGACCACACATTATCAGAATGTCAGAGTCCGAAAGTGAAGATGAATAATCCCGACGAGAATAAGATTAAAACAAAACATCTGTAGATTTGTCAAAGGGCAATAACTCGTATATTTTTATAAGAATGATATTTTACGAGCAATCCTTCGTTTTTGTCTCGCACAACGATTAGTTATATCGAAAGGTGTTAGATAATTCCGTTTTCAGGCCGATTGAATGGATAATATTGGATCGACAGTTCACGTTTCCATGTTGACTTGATTCAAGCGAGTACTAAACAATTCTCATTATATCGAGCTATGGCCTAGACCAAACTCTTCTTAAGAAGTATAGACAATAGAAATAAAGGTAAAACTTAACTCAAACATAATGTAAATCTTTTATTAACACTCAATGAATTGAAACACAAAAAAAGACTATTCAAAGTTAACCAACTACCTCAAGCTGTTTCATTTTGACATACATGGACAAGGAAAACAAGAAATAAACATCAACAAAAAGATTATGACATTACATAAATCTTATTTTGATATGAGACTTAGATATTGAAATATACAAAAGGACACATATGTCGTGTTAGGCAATGCCTCCTTTTAACAATGTTTTTTTTCTGTCAAAAAATCAAAATATGTATACCTAATTTGTTGGCACAAATTTCTATATGATGGCATGCACTAACTACGAATTATTCTGAGTAAGAGGCTTCATCACAAATGTACCACGACATTACTGCAACTTTAAGTTCTCTTTGTCAGAAAACACTTTCGTACGTCAAACATTTTCGAAAGTATTATCCCGAATGAGTCCTAAAAGGCCTCTAATCTGGGACAATAATTTCCACGTGATATTTGTTTGTTTGTGATAAAATTGCTAAACTTAGAATGCAGCTTTTTCAGCGCATTTTCTTCTCACTTTACAATTAATGTATATATCAACAGATCATACTGTAAAATAAATTACAACTAGGTGACTTATAGGATGAGTGCGCCAAATGAGATTCATTTATTCGTATATATATTTCACTATGTTCCCATATATCACGTTAATCAAAAATATATATTATTTCTTAAAGAAAGGCATCATGGCTTAACCCGAAAAAGTTAATAAAAAAGCCATGAACAGTACCATGTTTGATACTTTTGTGTGGGCATGCCTTTTCCTTTGCCTTTCCTGCCAATCAATCGAAATACATAATCATTTTTTTCCATGCAGTAAAATCTGCATTTCATACATGACTACTTATTTCGCATGAGATGATTGACTCATTTAAATATGTAATTGCATCAGGCTTATTTATGGGATCAACAACAACATTCGTGTCTTTAGCAAATGGAGTTGCTCTTGGTATTCACAAACGAAATTGCAACAGGAATTTACACTTATTTCAATTAAGGTCCTCGAAAGCTCTTACACTGTATGTCAAATATTTTTATGTCATCGTTAGATCTGATAAAATACCAGCTTTTCCATACAAGCAGCTATTTGAGAACAAATCTTTAGGGTCATCTGCCATGAACATTTACCAGATACGCAGAATATGCACTGCACTACTAACCAGAAACAGACAAAACGACACCGTTATTCTCTCTTTCTTTGCTTACATTAGCCTAAATAAACAGACAAATAAACCATAAGACAACGCATAAATATTGCTCAGTGCATATTCAGGATAGAATAAGTCTTTTATTCCGCATTGTCAAGGGCATGAACTCCTTTTAACCAGTTACCAAACAATTACGGCATTTGATCAGACGACTCAAAACATTGTGGGAAAAAAGAAAAATTGCTCTTAGCGGGAAATTTCACATATTCCCACAATGTTTTGCGCCCTTTCAGGAGATTATTTTTCAATTTCAACACGTTTTGAAATGTCGTCTGCAAACTTTTCCATTTGGGACATTCGAAAACTTGGCGTTTGGTAAAGGGTCAAAGTGAGCCATAAGAACGTCTACTGATTTATCCGCCAATACAAGGCTGAAAAAAGAGACTTAAACAAGGTCATGCCAAACACAGGTATATGGTGTGTGACGTCCCCTTCCTTTTTGCACCTACACTCGTATATACTCGGAAATAACCGGCACAAGCTAACTCGGGTGATCAAGGATGTAACTATGTGGTAGAATGGAGTATCTACGTCTGGATTATTCGGATGAGGCACAATCCGGTAAATATACCTCATAGGTAGTTCATGAATACACCAGAAATCCTTGGGAAATTCGAATGTTCTCCGCTTGGTTAATACATAACAAACAGGGATTAATATTTATGTAAAGGCACAAAAAATTGGTTAAACACCACAATTGAATGTTGTTTTTAGCTAATTTCATGAAAGATTATCATATTATTTATACATCTGTCTTTCATATTTTCTCAACCGTATCTACTCGGCAATCCCCGGCATGTGCCGGGGATTGTCGAGTAGATACGATTGCAAACGGACATGCTCTTCGTCGCCGTCATGTTGCTGGACTACTTTCAAAATGGCTCCCCATTAGCTCGGAGGTGATTATAAGAAATTACCGACGTGTTCCGAATGCCTTCATCCCCTCAACCTTACCTCTTTCAATGCTTTCTATGAAAACATGCTTGAACATGCAGAGGCTAACCAATGCCAATTATATCGATTTATGGACCCGACCAAAGTCTAAAGCAGTAGATGACCATATATACACATAATGAGAACGTAACTTAATCATAATGTAAATCTTTTATTAACACTCAAAAGATTGAAGCTAAAAATAAAACTAATCAGAGTTAACCCATTACCTCAACCTTTTTCACTTTGAAATACATGAACTTAGAAAATGAAAACAAAGAAAAGAAAAACACCACTATGACATAATACTATAGAAAACAAATTTCATTTCAATACGAGACTTTAATATGACAAAGGGAACATAAGTCGTGTCGAAAGCCTAAAAACTTACTTTTTATATACGTTTTATGTTTGTTGGTGACAAATTTCCATATGAAGGAATGGACATACTTTGAATATTTTGAGTAGGAGGCTTCATCGCAAATCTTCCTCCGTACAACATCGTGAACTTACTTAGTTTTCTTTAACAGAAAACACTTTCGTACGTCAAACGTTATGAAAAATATTATCCCGGATGAGTCCTAAAAGGCCTCTAATCTGGGACAAAAAATTTCCCATGATATTTGTTTGTTTGTGATAAAATTGCTAAGCTTAGAATGCAGCTTTGTCATAACTCGGATTATCAAAGCTGTAATTTTGATACATGAATGAAATATCTACGTTTGATCAATTGATCTAGCTTTGTCAGCGCATTTTCTTCTCACTAGCCAATGTTTTTATACATAATATTAGTAAGGTATCATGACACAATCCTACATTTTTCATTGTGTTTAATTGATAAGAGTCATAATAGCTTCGTTTATAAAAGCATCGTGAACGATACCATGGGTGATACATTTGTGTGGATGTGTCTTTCCATACGTTTTTTCCACCAATCAATCGAAATGCATAATCATTTTTTCCATGCAATCATATTTGCACTTCATACATGATTACTTATCTCGAATGACATGATTGACTCATTTATATGTTATCTTATCACGTTTATTTATAGGATAAATAAATAGGGTGAAGTGGTGACTGGGGGTGAAGTGGTGACTGGGCATGGATCGTCAACGCTTATGGAGACTGTTGCGCTACCAGATGCCATTGATTGGTCATTATCAATTGCAGTGATGGTCAGGCTGTAGGATGTCGGTGACGCACCAATGGTCTTTCCATCGGCAACTTTGATAGTTCCATCAGAGTCATCGACCGCAAATATTGAATTGTCGTTACCAGCTAATAGCAAAAAGGAAACATAGCCATAAATGTTTAAATTACAGAGTTGGTTTTATCCTGATAACTTCTCCAAAGGAATATGTTCACCAGCGTATATGTTCGCATGGTATTCCTCACCATTTAGCTACCGTTATGGCATTCTGCCCTTTTAGAAACACCGCCTAATTTTCCATTGATTGACATTTGCTAACAGAATAACGCAATAGTAGTTACAGCATTTTCATTTATTTTGCAAAATTGGCTGTAGGTTCAAATTCAGACGATAAACAAATGACATAGAAGGGATGCTTTTGTTTATTTGTTACTTTTTTAGAAACATGTAAAGCGTTTAAAGAATCTTTGACTCCGAATAAAATGCTCAAGTATAATTTCGTAACAGATTATGCTATATATAATGTACAAGAAAGTATTAGTTCTTTTATTAGAATTTTTGAGGAACAGAAAGACTGTCCTGAATCAAACAAAAAGTTCACAAGGTATTGTGACGCCTACATTTGCATTCATATGATATACCATAAGTAAAAAAGGGAATATGAAAGTCTTGTTCTTTTTTAATGCTCGACCAATATTGTTTTCGAAGTTAAATGATATGTGTTTGTATCTATAGCCACTAATTAATTATGTCCACATGGGAAAGCGGCCAGCACACTGGACAGAATAATATGCAGTTCTAGTCAGGAAGTGCAGGGTCGTGGTCAGGAACATAATTGGGGCCGACCGCCACAATTTGACAGAAAAACTGTTGTAAACAGCCAATAAGTATTTCATCCGATCTCCCTTTGTAAAACGCGTTGAGCACGAACTAATTGTGAATATGATTTTAATCCGGTACTCCTGTCGATCTATATATTGAGAAGGAAACACATCGATAATGATAACAACTTACTAGTGATCGAGTACGCAAGTGTGTCCCCATCCTCGTCTGATGCTGTTACTTGTTAAACACTTGTACCTGTAACATAGTGTCTAGATTGTTGAATACGTTCTTGAACACTTATCACTACCCATCGACCTGAAGACTGCTATAGATATAGTATATTTCGCAAAGGTGACAAGTTTTCCTTCCGCCATTGTTCTTTCTCTCTTGATTTCCCGAATTTTCCACATTACATAAGTCATACGACATAACTCATAATCAATAATACAGAACGTATGATACACAGCAGCTAAGACAAACTGCCAAAACCATATTGTCGAGTAGAGTACAGCATTGGTGAAAGGGGTCTTGGTCAACCAACATACCATGAGACGGGCAATGCAATATAACTGAACGGCGATGATGCATGTAATCACGCATAAACATTGGCATGCATATAGATGCATGCACAGGAATCTATCCTTACTTTATGTAACATGGTCCGGATTAAGTTTAGAGTAACGACAAACAGTTTGGATCTATTGTTGACATAAACAATACCTACTTTATAAAACAATTAGATATAAGAGAAATTAAGAATAACATTTGCGTAAAAGGCTTTAACAATCGTAAGTATTCACGAACTTTGGACAAGAACAAGTGGGTATTCAACATCATTTGAAGCTACTTCATAAAACTCACAAATGTACGTTCAACGCCAATTCATATTGTGACATATGTGCTTATCCATTTGATCCGTGTTACTTTTCAAGTCACTTAGATGTTCCATTGAAATAAGTGAACAGTATACCTGCAGGCGAACCCTTGCTTATACAGACTGTATACAAAGTTTTGGCAAACGTTGGTTCTTTGTTCACGAGTAGTACAGTCACTGTTGTCGTACCAGTTTCTGCAGAATTTCCATTCGCAGATTGTGCGGCTCTGATGACAAAACAGATGAAAAAAGTTTGAGAGAGAGAAAGCATTTGACCAGCGACCAAATAAACCGAAACAATCCTTTTATACATACAATCTGAACCCTTTCAGTAATTCTCACAAGGACAATCTATTAACGTTGTCGGTATATTTCAATAATAAATCGTTAATATTCTTATCTAGTCAATATATCATACTCCTATAGCAGCAATTCGATTTTTTGCTGTATGTCAGACGTATGTGTATTCTACAGCAGGAATCTCAAACTCGTCACAGAGGTCATATCTATTATTGTCGAAATAATTATAATGCTGTATCGGGGGTTTTGATATGTCAAACCCATTTAACTGAATTGTTTTCGTTTTCTTTATGATGTTAAAACAGGAGGAGTACTAAACACCAAAATAATTTCTATAGTATGTTTAAAAAATATTCTATTGATAAAGTGTCGAATACCTACTAGATTACGAGTGTATATTGTTTTTTGGTTGGATACTCTAACTGTGCTACGTTGCTAACTGTTATTGCTCCAGACGTCCCATTGATAGAGAACACCTTTGGTCTTGAATCCGGTGTTTGGGATTTCAAAGTATAGGTTAATGCATTGCCTGCCGAGTCATTTGCTTTCACAATGACAACAGCCGAATTTACTGCCGGTTTCTTTGGGATTGATACTTCAGGGTCCGCAGGAAATGTCACCGCACTTTCTGAAATATATAGATGAAAAATATTAAAAAAATTAAAGAAGAAAACACGAGCTGACGATTTCATTCTGCAGTTATTTTCTTTTGCTTAAATTTTGCTGTTGATTTTTTGTGTATCTACCTTGGATTTAGAAGGCGCGAAAGAAATGTAAAATTAAAAATTTTACATGCGATGATCAAAATTTTCTTTTGGTCAATAAACATGTATTTTAATGAATCGATTCGAAGAACAAACCATTGTTGTGTATTTAGATAACGCCAATCAGTGTATTAAGACACGCTTACTTACTTTGCCATGCATACCAATGTCCCGTCTTGGTCATATATATGATGCATGTTTATCTTTGCTCCTTTGTTAGTTTTATTCTACATGTAAAAGTCATACTTGCGCTCATATACACATTGAAAATGAACGTAGAAGTTCTTTAAATTCCCTTTTACAGAGAAATTGAGACTGTGACGCGTTCACATGGTGCCTTTAAAAGAGTGAATACTATATGGTTTGTTGACAATTACCGATAAAACCAGGTCAGCCAAGTAAGGTTGTGAACAAATAAAACCAATGAAATTCTCCATTTTGAATGTTCACGTTCTTAATATTGGATAAATGCCAGTATTTTATATTTCCACGTTATATTTCTAACCAGCCACTCATTAATCCGAGCGCTCCTTGCTTTTTTTAGATGTTACTCGGATGTAAACAATGAAGTTAAATTGGTGGGCACTACATTTGTGAACATAGATTTTTGAAAAATAAATAATAAATAGTGCAGGTGTTAAGTTGTCATGGTCCTGTGTTTTTACGGTATGTGTCAACATATTCTATCACAATGTATAACTCATTTGATTCAGTTTTGCAGTTTTTCTGAGCGCTAGTATGCTTTTAAGTAGTTACATGTTAGTTGTCGGTTACTTGTGTTCCATTGAAATAAAAGTAGCCACTGAACTTATAAAGCTTACCGCGTTTTTTAACCCTAACACAATAGCTTTTTTTGTTTGTTTGAGTTATTTTGAAGTAAATAAACGTTGTAGAGTCTTGCGTCATGCACTAGAATTGATTGCTTGATTCAGTTACTTATTTAATTCTTTAATACTTCCATCTCTTTTCTTTTAAAACAGGAATACATGTGTGTAAGAACTTGCGCACTGTTCACATTTATCAAACGTCAAAAATTAACGTTATATAGTTTGCGATTGCCTGAGTAGTTTACATAAACATTTCTTTGCTAAGAAATTAGTTAAGTTCACGGCAATATCCATTCGCATTTTGATTTCTAAAATAGCGATATTGAGAGTAACATGTCTCTTTGGACGCCTCCAATTAGATTCCACATCGAGCCATTAATCTTTGAATTAAGATAACATCCATGTATATCGATTTTTACTTGTGTAAATACTTTTCTCTAAATCGTTTAGTAAAACATTATTTCGGACCTTTTGAGGCTTTCCCGCACCGTGTAAATGGAACTATGGAAGAAGAACAGAGAATATTTCAAAATTGATGCAAACTATTAGGTAACCAGTTACATTTCCAACATTAATTAATGATTTATATAGTACATACATATTAGAGAATTCGACAGCTCAAAAAGATAATCACTTTTATGAACAATAAAACATAACACTACGATTCATACTTACCAGCAGTATGGATTTGACACCCAACCAGCACAAATACCAACAAGCAGCATTGTAACAACGCCATCATCAACCACTGCTAGCTCAAGGATAGTGATTTGGTGCAATGATGAAAGTCGCATTGTAACGCATTTTATATACAACGTAGTGGATTTAATTGGGTACAATTTATAACCATTATTTACAGAAGGACCACATGCGGTTGAATATTTCCACGTGCTTGAAGAGCTTTATCACCAAATTGGAGGACAGATTCAATAAATACCTGTCGGAATAATAGCTCATACTTGCATTAAACGTTAAACAAATATTGGTCCTACTATTGGTTACTGTTTCGCACTGTCATTTATCACCACAGCCCCTTCATAGAAAAACATATGCAAACACATTGCATGGCATCCTGTATTTGCACCTGTATTGATGCGTTACCCATAGATGGCAGGTTAAAGATCGATCAAAATCATTATGAGATGAATGATTTGCCATTAAGATATTGGTATTTCTCGAAAGATCTAGATTCACGATATTCACTTAATGTATAGACGGGCCTGTCCTTGGCAGAAGCATCCTCCAAATATCGCAATAGAATGCCAATACAAGACGGGAAATGAATACACACATTTGATATCAATCTGATTTATTAGAAGTGTTAACCTTCTCCTGAAAAAGATAATGACTATACTGGTAGCCATATGTATATCTGCATATTAAAAGGACGTTAACAAATGATAAAGGATCACTTACAGAAACAAAAGGTTCAACAAATTTTGAAATACTCGTCCTGATTCAGATTGTGAAACCCAAGACCTCATTGTGGGATGTCATTTAACATGAATGTGCTTGTATCAAAGTCAATCCGGTTGATGAACTAACTTGTCTATTTGTTAATATCTTTTTGTAAAGTCTAAAGGTACTGAAAATATTTTGATAAATGAACCTTGTAAGTAGACTTTACACATGAAAAAAACTATTTTATCATGTAACACTACATTTGTCATAGGCATAACTACTTGTCAATCTTGAACGGGGATCTTTGGTAGGCGTACATATCCCCTCATTGCTCACCAATGATTTCTCGTTTAGGCTTGATGCTGCCTGATGCCTGACATTCGTGTTATCGTGCATCACTATCGTCGTATGATCAACTGCATGCAAATATGATTACCATGAATCAGAAATACATCTGCACGAAAATGCATTAGTTGATGGCACAGGTGTATATATAAAGTATCAGAATTATTAGATCAAGAGTTGAGAAGGACTTTGACTGACATGAATAAGGATTCAAATATTTGGTTAATGGTCGCAAACATCCTTAAAAATGATTTGTCACGATGAAACTGAGTATACCACCCCCATATAGAAATGTAGTGCTGGTCCAGGTCCAAAGCATAAAGTGTTGACGCTTTTCTGATCGTCCCTATCAAGAAATGCTTATTAGCAAATGATCTTTTCACTATACTTTTTACAGACAGCATACCTCTGAAAGGGTCATTAGGCGAATGAATCGTAGCAAGGAGCACGTAATACAAAAAAAACAACAAACAATATCTTCATATGACGAGAGAGATAAGTGTTTTTTTTTATATAAATCTGAAGCAACGAAATTAAATTACATAAATTGCAACCATGCCTTTCAATAAGCATTCCCCGTGATAAACAGTTTCGATCGGAACACGCTTCAACTTGAAATTACACACGAAACCAACCCTTCTTATATATTGTTATCTTCAAATCTTTATTATACTTAATTCAAGACGAGTTGAGGAAAGAATTCCTCCAAAAACATTATTTTTTCATTTACAGTTACCCCTCATAAGTAATGTCCTGTTGTTAACACAAAGCAGAAATAAAACGAAGACAAACTGCACAAACCTTACTTGACAAGTCATAATGTGTCTAAACCGTGCTTTGCAAAATAACAATAAACAAAGTTAAATTGTTTGACTTTGATACTGTATGGATAGATGAATATTTTGAATTCGTATAATCAATAAAGTTGAATTGTAAGTTCTAAAACAAATTTATGTACGAAAACGACTCCTCTGTTTTCTCTTCAGGTTTTTATCTTCTGCCAAAAACAAGGAATGAGCACTTGTAACCACACTTGGCTATCTTCTTGTGAATTTGTTTTATTAACATTCCTATCACGATAATACACACGGAGAAAAGAATAGGGGAACGGCAGAATACGATAGTAATCAATGTTATAAAATGCACACATATTATTACCTTTACGATATCGACGAAACACCTCCAGTAAACCCTCTACATCTAGGATTCTTTATTACGCTATTAGGCATCTTTAGTAACTCGTTATGCCGTTCACTTAATCACAGTTTAAGTAAAGATGCTGATATGACTTTAGCTTAGGATCCAACATCCTGCAATGCAACTTTATATAACATATCAGTTATGCATAATTAAAAGTTTACAATTACAACAATGGAAAAGTCCTGTACAGCTGCGAAAGCAATGTATTCATTTTATCAGAATTTAAAACCTTTATGACTAGCAAGTTGTGTTTGTTAATCATCTTATGATAAGATCGAACCAAAGCAACTCTGCCGACCAAACATTAAATGGCCTCCTGTAAGTCATCTCGGCTTGACAATTATTATAACGACTGTTTAATGAAACCACTCTGCCATGGAATACTTTACACGTCTCCAATTATGAATACATGGGCTGATATTAGAGAGAATGCGTAGACATAGAGAGCATATGAATATTTTCAGTGCTTGGAAGAAACTCCAGAAATTATATCACAAACGGCTGCTAAGATTTCGATGTACTTTAACAGGAAATGGTTTGCAGCAGAATACCGATGATCTGAACTTAGAGATTATTTTCATTCATACGTGTTACGAACTCATCTTTTATGTATGGGCTATTGATTTATTATTTACGGTTGGAGATAAATGGTAGCTTTCATCCGTTGTCACAAGTTGTCGGTAGGAAAATAAAATTTGATGTTGCTGTCGTTGGTTTTTTTTTTTTTAGGGTTTACATGACTTCAAACTTATTGAGTTTGATCTACAAGAACGAGAGTCTATAGGATTTCCAAAGGAGCATTTTAATAAAACAAATCTAAACACTGAAGGATAGTTGTACATCTTATGCATTCTGACCACTGTACATCTCACTCAGCAGTGTCATCTGTTATTGAGTTTTGAATTCGAAAATACTTTCCGAAATGCGACATATTTACAACCCAATCGGTAAGATTAAACCAATTTACCGTCGCGGGTAGATATTTACATTCCTTCCCCCTCTGTCTGATCCCCCCAACAACACCCTGTTAGACGTGGCATGGCAACTACAACATGACCGTAGTAATAACGTGTATTTATCTGAATAAATGAAACCTTCAAATGTAAGCCTGATATTTCACATTGACTGAGGCCATATAGCCCCTGTTAAAATTGATTTTTTCTGACCATTGTGTTATCGAGTTTCTTTAAGTGGAGGTATTGAACGATCGGGTGGTTTGAAAGGGGAGGTAATAGACACTGTAGGCTTTAAATATGTTTTGGATAATGATAGATTACCGGACTTTACAGAAGCAGTGCATAGTGAGACATGTTCCTCAATTGTATGATTTGGTAATTAATTTGGATAATGTAGAAACACAGAGTGATAATGATATGAATTTAACTTCTTTTTACTCAATGATTGATGAGTCATTTGGGCACGTATTTAAGAAATCTTTCCGCCAACCTTGTATTTTTACTAAAACAAATAAACGTAAGACAAATGAGCCATGGTTTGACAAAAGTTGTGTGGAAAAGAGAGAAAAGTTTAATAATGCTTTGCATGAATACAATTCTAGAAATAATGACAGTAATCGTACAATCATGTCCACAGTAAGAACAGAATATAAACAGCTTATTCGTCAAAAGAAGCTTGATTATGATTATACTCAAACACAAACTTTAGAACGTATGCGATTTAAAAATGCTAAAGAGTACTGGAAATTACTTAAGGGTGCACACAAAGAAAGCAAAACCAATTTAACGGCGGATAACTTTGCGACATATTTTAAAGCAATAAACGATCCGAGTTCAACTTTTTTCAACCTGACGAAGACATATCGAATTTGAACGAGAAATATTTTAATGGTGAATTACAAAAAATGTTTGAGGACTAGAATATACCTATTACATGGAACGGAATTTTAAAGGCCTGTTAAGATTTGAAATGCGGTAAATCAGGTGGACCTGGTGCACTTTTAAACGAATTCTTTAAACATGGTATTAATGATATGTTAGTATATATAGAAAAACTATTTAACACTATTTTAGACACAGGTATTTTTCCTAAAAGTTGGTCAGAAGGACATATTGTTCCTATACATAGAAAAGGGGACATAAATGATGTAGGGAATTACAGAGGAATAACGTTATTAAGTGTATTAGGAAAGCTTTTCACTAGAATACTTAACACCAGATTAAATAGTTGGGCGGAAAACTATAATGTATATGTTGAAGCCCAAGCTGGTTTTAGACAACAAATGAGTACGGTTGATAATATTTTTATACTGCATAATGTTATATCGCACACTCTAAGCGAAAGTAAACAGTTATTTGTTGCCTTCATAGACTTTAAAAAAGCCTTTGATTTTGTCGTTCGTGATATCCTGTGGTTCAAATTACTGAAATATGGTGTAAGGGATAAATCCTGAATGTCTTAAAGTCAATGTATTGTAACTTAAAATCGAAAGTTAAGTATAACGAGCAATTAAGCGAGCCACTCACATGTACACTTGGGCTTGCCCAAGGTGAATCGGTTTCGCCATTTTTATTTGCCATGTATGTAAATGATTTAGAAGAAACTTTTCTCTTAAATGGTTTTAATGGAATCAATGTTGATCTATTAAAATTATGTGTGTTGTTGTATTTTGATGATATTGTCCTTTTTGAAAATACAGAGAAAGATTTACAGGAAAGCCTGAATATTTTATACGACTGTCAAAATTGGAAACTTACAGTTAATGTTGAAAAATAAAAAATTATGGTATTTAAGAAAGGAGGTAGACTTAAAAAAAAAGGCATGAGATTTACATACAATAACATTGACATGGAAATTGTTTCACAATTCAATTATTTAGGAATAGTATTCCAAAGCGGTGGCTCTTTTAAAGAAATACATTCTGCATAAGTAGGTCAGGCATTAAAAGCTATTTTTAAGCTTAAAACATATCTTTATAAATTTACTAACATCTCTATAAAACATACTATGGATCTATTTGATAAGCTTGTTTTACCAATTCTAACCTACGGAAGCCAAGTGTGGGGGTTCTCAAGGGCAGGTAATCTAGAAAGGGTACATTTGAAATTTGTTAAGCAACTGATAGGTGTGAGACAGCAAACACAGAACAATTTTATTTATGGCGAACTTGGTAGAACATCTTTAAAAGAGTATAGATATATTTTAATCATCCAGTATTCGTTAAAGTTAGTTCAATACGAACACATAAAATACACTAAGTGTGTCTACAATATGATGTTTAACGATCTAGAAAGGTTTTCACACAGACAATCCTGGTTATTTAAAGTGAAAAACCTGTTGCAGTCATTTGGTTTCAATGACGTTTGGTTACAACAAAGTGCTGGAAATAAAAATCACTTTCTTCACATATTTAAACAAAGAATAAATGATCATTTCATACAGCAATGGCAAGAAGAAATTACCAACTCGTCAAGAGCAGACTCTTATAAATTATAATCTGAATTTGGATTCCATAGCTTTTTATCTAATGTTAATATAAGAAAATATAGACAGGCACTATGTCAATACGAACATCCTCGCGTAGGCTGGAAATAGAATCAGGATGCTGGCACAAACCAACGCCAATACCACGGAATGATCGCAAATGTTTATCTTGTAATACTCTGTAAAGACGAATTTCATTTTATCCTCGAATGTCCCATCTACCATCATATCAGAAAGAAGTATATAAAGAAGTACTATTGGAAACATCCAAATATTGTTAAATTAATAAGTATTATGAAAACGGAAAGTAAAAAGAACAGAAAAACTTGGCTGTGTATGTTTATAAAAGTTTCGAAATAAGAAATAGAACATTTTACAATAATGTCTAATAAGTTTTACTGTGAAACTTATTGTAGATTGTCCTATTTCTGTTACAATTTGCCTTTTTTGCCTTGTTTATATATATGTAAATGCCTATAGAATTATTGTTTTATGTTTAGGTGATCATTCATCTTATACAATATTCCAGCAAATATATTGCTTGAGTTTTCATTTTTGATAGTGAATACTTTAAATGATACTTTGATGTATTGCAACTATATCCTACATCTAGGCTTAGGACGATACTGGTGTGTCTCTTAAATGTTTACTTCTTGTGTACTGATGGGCCTATGGCCTTATGTATCAATAAAGTATCTATCTTTGTGTGGCAGATTTCATTCCATTGCGTTGGTCCATATCTTCTCCAACGTGGACACACGCTTTCAATACAATGACTAGTCTTTCAATACACACTGTCCAAATCTAGTGACTTATCGATAAAGTTCTGAATAAACAAATCAAGACACATATAAGTGTTCGTTTACATGGATATCCTGTTTCAAAATCTACCAGAGTAACACATTAGTGATAATTTCATTAATCAGCAGTGCACGAACCTATACCATCAGCGTTGTACTGTAGTTGCATAGACTTGGATCCCCAACAGTTATAGACATGTTCGTATGATCTTGTAAAGATATACCCGAACCAGTTCTTTCCAGTTGTTATGCTTGCTCGTTTAAAAAACTTTCAAGCAGGGAAAGCATTGGATAATGAATTGTTTACGTTTTACCGTTGCCAGTGTTTTATAGTACACTCACTTAAACTGGAGTCTTGTTTTCACAAAATGATTCAACTACATTTTCATTTTCACGATTTATTTCCAATTAATGGTTGGAGCTATACAGGAAGAAAAGAGGAAAATTAACTTATAAATTCTACTTAGGCAACAAAACTAATTACGAGTACTCCATGTATTATATATGTTACGAGGACAATGTTATTCACTACGTAATACTTATCTTGGGCATTTATTCAAATGATTTAAGACACGAAATTGGCCCACACATTATCAGAATGTCCGACCTCGATAGTGAAGCCGAATAATCCAATGAGAATGGAGATTTAAACAATGCATGGATAGAGTAGTCAAAGGGAAGTAACTTGTATACTTTTATTAGAATAATTTTATACGAGCAATTCTCCTTATTTGTCTTGCATCAGTTATATATATAGGTGCTAGATAATTCTGTTTTCAGGCCGATTAAGTGGATGATATTGGATCGATAGTTCACTTTTCCATGCTGACTTGATACGAACGAGTACCAACACATTCTCATTATATCGAAATATGGGCTAGACGAAAGTCTTCTCAAGCAGTAGGAGACAATACAAATGAAGTTAGAACTTAACTGGAAAATAATGTAAATCTTTTATTAACAAATAAAGAATTGAAGCACAAAAGAAGACTATTAAAAGTTAACCAACTATCTCAGGCTGTTTCCTTTTGACAAACATGAACCAGGAAATCAAGAAATAAACATCGACAACAACACTTTTAACATTAATTACATAACATAACCTCAATCTTATTCCAACATAGGACTTGAATAGTGAATATGGCAAAAGGACACATAGGTCGTGTAAGGCAATGTCTCCTTTTAACAAAATATGTATACTATATTTGTTGTCACAATTTTCCATATGATGGAATGTGTTAACGAAGAATTATTTTGAGTAAGAGGCTTCATCCCAAATGTACCGCAACATTACTGCAACTTTAAGTTCTTTTTGTCTGAAAACACTTTCGTACATCAAACATTTTAGAAAGCATTATCCCGGATGAGTCCTAAAAGGCCTCTAATCTGGGACAATACTTTCCTCGTGATATTTTTTGTTTGTTTGTGATAAAATTGCTAAACTTAGAATGCAGCTGTTTCAGTGCATTTTCTTCTCACTTGATTATCAATGTATACATATACAGATCTTGCCGCAAAATTGATTACAGCTAAATGACTTATATGCAAATTGCGCTGCATGTGATTCATTTTGTTTAATTTGATAATTCAATGAATGTATGCGATTTCAATATGTTCCAACATGTCACGTTGATTAAAAATATATATTATATCTTAAAGTAAGGCACCATGACTTAACCCGACAGTTTTGATTTTTTCCAATAAAAGATGGTCAACTTTTTTTATAGAAACACCATGAACAATACCATGTTAGACACTTTTGTGTGAACGTGTCTTTTCTATTGTCTTTCCCGCCAACCGATCGAAATGCATAATCATTTTTTCCATGCAGTTAAATCTGCATTTCATTCATGACTACTTATCTCGAATGAGACGATTGGCTCATTTATATGTAATTTCATCACGTTTATTTATGGGATCAATGAACAACATTCGTATCTTTAGCCAAAGGAGTTGCTCTTGGTATTCAATAACGAAATCGCAACAGGAATTAACACTTGCTTCAATCAAGGTCATCCAAAGCTGGTATATCAAGTCTGTTTGTGTTATCGTAAAATCTTGTCTAACACCAGCGTTTCCATAAAAGCAGCAATTTAGGAGAAAGACAAAAATCTGATTAAAGTAATCCACGCTTCCCATTGGGGTCATCTGCTTTGATAATTTACCAGATACACAGAAGATGCACTGCACCGCTTAGCAGAAACAGACAAAACGACGCCGTTATTGTTGTAGCAAAGCTGCCGGCTGGACGGACGCCTGGGCATGGATCGTCAACGCTTATCATTACTTTTGCAGTGCCAGATGCCGATGTTTGGTCATTATCCGTTGCAGTGATGGTCAGGTTGTAGGAGGCCGGTGTCTCACAAATGGTCTTTCAATCGTCAACTCTGATGGTTCCATTAGCAGATTCAACATTAAATGTTGAATTGCCGTCACCAGCTTATAAAAAAAGAAACATACCCATAACTATTTATATTCCAGAGTTGGTTTTTATATCGATAACTTCTCACAAGAATACGTCCGCCAGCGAATAGGTTTGCATGTTAGTCCTCACCATGTAACTAACGTTATAATATTCTGCCTTTTTAGAAATGCCGTCTAATTTTCCTTTGATTGCCATTCGCTATTAGAATAACACAGAAGTAGTTACAAAAGTTCATGTTATTCTGCCAATGTAGCTGTTTTTCAAATTCAGAAGGTACACAAGCAACTAAGCAGGGTTTGCTTTTGTTTATTTGTTACTTTCTTTTTAGAAAAACGTAAAGCTTTTAAACCATGTTTGACTCCGAAAAAAGTGTTCATGTATCATTTCGTAACAGATTATGTTATGTACAAGTAAGTATTGTTTCTAATTAGAATTTTTGAGAAACATAAAGACTGTCTATAATCAAACGAAAGATTTAAAAGGTGTTGTAACGCCTACATTTGCATTCATATGATATACCATAAGTTAAAAAGTGAATAAGAAAGTCTTGTTCTTTCTTAATGCTCGACCAATATTATTTTCGACGTTAAATAATATGTGTTTGTATCTCTAGCCACTAACTTATTATGTCCACATGGGAAAGCGGCCAGCACACTGGACAGAATAATATGAAGTTCTGGTTAATACAGGGTCGTGATCAGGAACATAATTGGGGCCGACCGCCACAATTTGACAGAAAAAATGTTGCAAACAGCAAAAAAGGAAAGTATGTCACCCGATCTCCCATTGAGAAACGCGTTGAGTGCGAACTAATTGTGAATATGATTTTTATCCGGTACTCCTGTCAATCTATATATTCAGAAGGAAACACATCGATAATTGTTAAAACTTACCAGTGATCGAATACCGAAGTGTTTCCCCATCCTCGTCCGATGCTGTTACTTGTAAAACACTTGTACCTGTAACATAGCGTCTAGATTATTCAATACGTTGTTTAGGACTTATCACATCTCATTGACCTTAAGATCTTTAAAGACTCTGTATATTTCGCAAAGGTGACAAGTTTTACTTCCGCCGTCGTTCTTATTTCTCTCTTGATTTCCCGCATTTTTCACATTACATAGGTCATAAGACATAACTCATAATCAACAATACAGAACGTATGATGCAAAACAGCTAAGACAAAATGTCCAAAACATATTGTCGAGTAGAGTACAGCATTGGTGAAAGGGGTCTTGGTCAACGAACATACCATGAGACGGGCAATGCAATGTAACTGAACGGCGATGATGCATGTAATCACGCATAAACATTGGAATGCATATAGTTGCATGCACAGGAATCTATCCTTACTTTATGTAACATGGTCCGGGTTTAATTTAGAGTAACGATAAACAGTTTGGATTTATTGTTGACATAAACAATACCTGCTTTATAAAACAATTAGATATAAGAGAAATTAAGAACAACATTTGCGTAAAAGGTTTTAACAATCGTAAGTATTCACGAATTTTGGACAAGAACAAGTGGGTATTCAACATCATTTGAAGCTACTCCAATTCATATTGTGACACATTTGCTTATCCATTTGATCCATGTTACTTTTCAAGTCACTTAGATGTTCCATTGAAATATGTTAACACTATACCTGCAGGCGAACCCTTGTTTATACAGACTGTATACAAAGTTTTGGCAAACGTTGGTTCTTTGTTCACGAGGTGTACAGTCACTGTTGTCGTACCAGTTTCTGCAGAATTTCCATTTGCAGATTGTGCGGCTCTGATGACAAAACAGATGAAAAAAGTTTGAGAGAAAGAAAGCATTTGACCAGCGACCAAATAAACCGAAACAATCCTTTTATACATACAATCTGAACCCTTTCAGTAGTTCTCACAAGGACAATCTATTAACGTTGTCGATAAATTTCAATAATAATTCGTAAATATATTTATCTAGCTAATATATCATACTGCTATAGCAACAGTTTGAATTTTTGCTGTATGTCAGACGTATGTGTATTCTACTGCAGGAATCTCAAACTCGTCACAGAGGTCATATCTATTATTGTCGAAATAGTTATAATGCTGTATCGGGGTTTTTGATATGTCAAACCCATTTTACTGAATTGTGTTCTTAATGATGTTAAAACAGGAGGAGTACTAAACACCAAAATAATTTCTATAGTATGTTTGAAAAATATTCTATTGATAAAGTGTCGAATACCTACTCGATTACGAGGGTATATTGTTTTTTGGTTGGATACTCTGTGTTACGTTGCTAACTGTTATTGCTCCAGACGTTCCATTGATAGAGAACACCTTTGGTGTTGAATCCGGTGTCTGGGATTTCAAAGTATAGGTTAATGCATTGCCTGCCGAGTCATTTGCTTTCACAGTGACAACAGCCGAATTTACTGCCGGTTTCTTTGGAATTGATACTTCAGGGTCCGCAGGAAATGTCACCGCACTTTCTGAAATATATAGATGAAAAATATTAAAAGAATTAAAGAAGAAATTTGTGTATCTACCTTGGATTTAGAAGGCACGAAAAAAGTGTAAAATTAAAAACTTTACATGCGATGATCAAAATTTTCTTTTGGTCAATAAACATGTATTCTAATGAATCGATTCGAAGAACAAACCATTACTGTGTATTTAGATAACACCAAGCAGTGTATAAAGACACGCCTACTTGCTGTGCCATGCATACCAATGTCCTGTCTTGGTCATATATATGATGCATGTTTATCTTTGCTCCTTTGTTAGTTATATTTTACATGTTAAAGTCATACTTGCGCTCATATACACATTGAAAATTAACGTAGAAGTTCTTTAAATTCCCTTCTACAGAGAAATTGAGACTGTGACACGTTCACATGGTGCCTTTAAAAGAGTGAATATTATATGGTTTGTTTACAATTACCGATAAAACCAGGTCAGCCAAGTAAGGTTGTGAACAAATAAAACCCAAGAAATTCTCCATTTTGAATGTTCACGTTCTTAATATTGGATAAATGCCAGTATTTTTATATTTCCACGTTATTGTTCTTACCAGCCATTCATTAATCCGAGCGCTCCTTGCTTTTTTTAGATGTTACTCGGATGTAAACAATGAAGTTAAATTGGTGGGCACCACATTTGTGAACATAGATATTTGAAAAATAAATAATAAATATTGCAGGTGTTAAGTTGCCATGGTCCTGTGTTTTTACGGTATGTGTCAACATATTCTCTCACAATGTATAACTCATTTGATTCAGTTTTGCAGTTTTTCTGAGCGCTAGTATGCTTTTAAGTAGTTACATGTTAGTTGTCGGTTACTTGTGTTCCAATGAAATAAAAGTAGCCACTGAACTTATAAATCTTACCTCGTTTTTTAACCCTAACACAGTAGCTTTTTTTTTTTTTGAGTTATTTTGAAGTAAATAGACGTTGTAGAGTCTTGCGTCATGCACTAGAATTGATTGCTTGGTTCAGTTACTTGTTTAATTTTTTAAAACGTCCATTTCTTTTCTTTTAAAACAGGAATGAAACACACATGTATGTGTAAGAACTTGCGCACTGTTCACATTTATCAAACGTCAAAAATTAACGTTATATAGTATGCGATTGCCCGAGTAGTTTACATAAACATTTCTTTGCTAAGAAATTAGTTAAGTTCAAGGCAATATCCATTCGCCTTTTGATTTCTAAAATAGCGATATTGAGAGTAACATGTCTCTTTGAGATGCCTCCAATTAGATTCCACATCGAGCCATTAATCTTTGAATTAAGATAACATCCATGTATATCGATTTTTACTTTTGTAAATACTTTTCTCTAAGTCGTTTAGTAAAACATTATTTCGGACCTTGTAAATGGAACTATGGAAGAAGAACAGAGAATATTTCAAAATTAATGCAAACTATTAGGTAACCAGTTACATTTCCAACATTAATTAATGAAATATATAGTACATACATATTAGAGAATTCGACAGCTCAAAAAGATAATCACTTTTATGAACAATAAAACATAACACTACGACTCCTACTTACCAGCAGTATGGATTTGACACCCAACCAGCAGAAATACCAGCAAGGAGCATTGTAACAACGCCATCATCAACAACTGCTAGCTCAAGGATAGTGATTTGGTGCAATGATGAAAGTCGCATTGTAACGCATTTTATATACAACGTAGTGGATTTAATTGGGTACAATTTATAACCATTGTTTACAGAAGGACCACATGCGGTTGAATATTTCCACGTGCTTGAAGAGCTTTATCACCAAATTGGAGGACAGATTCAATAAATACCTGTCGGAATAAGAGCTCATACTTGCATTAAACGTTAAATAAATATTGGTTCTACTATTTGCTACTGTTTCGCACTGTCATTTATCACCACAGCCCCTTCATAGAAAAACATATGCAAACACATTGCATGGCATCCTGTATTTGCACCTGTATTGATGCGTTACCCATAGATGGCAGGTTAAAGATCGATCAAACTCATTATGAGATTGAATGATTTGCCATTAAGATATTGGTATTTCTCGAAAGATCTAGATTCACGATATTCACTTAATGTATAGACGGGCCTGTCCTTGGCAGAAGCATCCTCCAAATATCGCAATAGAATGCCAATACAAGACGGGAAATGAATACACACATTTGATATCAAACTGATTTATTAGAAGTGTTAACTTTCTCCTGAAATAGATAATGACTATACTGGTAGCCATATGTATATCTGCATATTAAAAGGACGTTAACAAATGATAAAGGATCACTTACAGAAACAAAAGGTTCAACAAATTTTGAAATACTCGTCCTGATTCAGATTGTGAAACCCAAGACCTCATTGTGGGATGTCATTTAACATGAATGTGCTTGTATCAAAGTCAATCCGGTTGATGAACTAACTTGTCTATTTGTTAATATCTTTTTGTAAAGTCTAAAGGTACTGAAAATATTTTGATAAATGAACCTTGTAAGTAGACTTTACACATGAAAAAAACTATTTTATCATGTAACACTACATTTGTCATAGGCATAACTACTTGTCAATCTTGAACGGGGATCTTTGGTAGGCGTACATATCCCCTCATTGCTCACCAATGATTTCTCGTTTAGGCTTGATGCTGCCTGATGCCTGACATTCGTGTTATCGTGCATCACTATCGTCGTATGATCAACTGCATGCAAATATGATTACCATGAATCAGAAATACATCTGCACGAACATGCATTAGTTGATGGCACAGGTGTATATATAAAGTATCAGAATTATTAGATCAAGAGTTGAGAAGGACTTTGACTGACATGAATAAGGATTCAAATATTTGGTTAATGGTCGCAAACATCCTTAAAAATGATTTGTCACGATGAAACTGAGTATACCACCCCCATATAGAAATGTAGTGCTGGTCCAGGTCCAAAGCATAAAGTGTTGACGCTTTTCTGATCGTCCCTATCAAGAAATGCTTATTAGCAAATGATCTTTTCACTATACTTTTTACAGACAGCATACCTCTGGAAGGGTCATTAGGCGAATGAATCGTAGCAAGGAGCACGTAATACAAAAAAACCAACAAACAATATCTTCATATGACGAGAGAGATAAGTGGTTTTTTTTTTATATAAATCTGAAGCAACGAAATTAAATTACATAAATTGCACCATGCCTTTCAATAAGCATTCCCCGTGATAAACAGTTTCGATCGGAACACGCTTCAACTTGAAATTACACACGAAAGCAACCCTTCTTATATATTGTTATCTTCAAATCTTTATTATACTTAATTCAAGACGAGTTGAGGAAAGAATTCCTCCAAAAACATTCATGTTTCATTTACAGTTACCCCTCATAAGTAATGTCCTGTTGTTAACACAAAGCAGAAATAAAACGAAGACAAACTGCACAAACCTTACTTGACAAGTCATAATGTGTCTAAACCGTGCTTTGCAAAATAACAATAAACAAAGTTAAATTGTTTGACTTTGATACTTTATGGATAGATGAATATTTTGAATTCGTATAATCAATAAAGTTGAATTGTAAGTTCTAAAACAAATTTATGTACGAAAACGACTCCTCTGTTTTCTCTTCAGGTTTTTATCTTCTGCCAAAAACAAGGAATGAGCACTTGTAACCACACTTGGCTATCTTCTTGTGAATTTTTTTTATTAACATTCCTATCACGATAATACACAAGGAGAAAAGAATAGGGGAACGGCAGAATACGATAGTAATCAATGTTATAAAATGCACACATATTATTACCTTTACGATATCGACGAAACACCTCCAGTAAACCCTCTACATCTAGGATTCTTTATTACGCTATTAGGCATCTTTAGTAACTCGGTATGCCGTTCACTTAATCACAGTTTAAGTAAAGATGCTGATATGACTTTAGCTTAGGATCCAACATCCTGCAATGCAACTTTATATAACATATCAGTTATGCATAATTAAAAGTTTACAATTACAACAATGGAAAAGTCCTGTACAGCTGCGAAAGCAATGTATTCATTTTATCAGAATTTAAAACCTTTATGACTAGCAAGTTGTGTTTGTTAATCATCTTATGATAAGATCGAACCAAAGCAACTCTGCCGACCAAACATTAAATGGCCTCCTGTAGGTCATCTCGGCTTGACAATTATTATAACGACTGTTTAATGAAACCACTCTGCCATGGAATACTTTACACGTTTCCAATTATGAATACATGGGCTGATATTAGAGAGAATGCGTAGACATAGAGAGCATATGAATATTTTCAGTGCTTGGAAGAAACTCCAGAAATTATTTCACAAACGGCTGCTAAAACTTCGATGTACTTTAACAGGAAATGGTTTGCAGCAGAATACCGATGATCTGAACTTACAGATTATTTTCATTCATACGTGTTACGAACTCATCTTTTATGTATGGGCTATTGATTTATTATTTACGGTTGGAGATAAATGGTAGCTTTCATCTGTTGTCACAGGTTGTCGGTAGGAAAATAAAATTTGATGTTGCTGTCGTTGGTTTGTTTTTTTTAGGGTTTACATGACTTCAAAGTTATTGAGTTTGATCTACAAGCACGAGAGTCTATAGGATTTCCAAAGGAGCATTTTAATAAAACAAATCTAAACACTGAAGGATAGTTGTATATCTTATGCATTCTGACCACTGTACATCTCACTCAGCAGTGTCATCTGTTATTGAGTTTTGAATTCGAAAGTACTTTCCGAAATGCGACATATTTACAACCCAATCGGTAAGATTAAACCAATTTACCGTCGCGGGTAGATATTTACATTCCTTCCCCCTCTGTCTGATCCCCCCAACAACACCCTGTTAGACGTGGCATGGCAACTACAACATGACCGTAGTAATAACGTGTATTTATCTGAATAAATGAAACCTTCAAATGTAAGCCTGATATTTCACATTGACTGAGGCCATATAGCCCCTGTTAAAATTGATTTTTTCTGACCATTGTGTTATCGAGTTTTCTTTAAGTGGATGTATTGAACGATCGGGTGGTTTGAAAGGGGAGGTAATAGACACTGTAGGCTTTAAATATGTTTTGGATAATGATAGATTACCGGACTTTACAGAAGCAGTGCATAGTGAAACATATGTTTCTCAATTGTATGATTTGGTAATTAATTTGGATAATGTAGAAACACAGAGTGATAATGATATGAATTTAACTTCTTTTTACTCAATGATTGATGAGTCATTTGGGTACGTATTTAAGAAATCTTTCCGCCAACCTTGTATTTTTACTAAAACAAATAAACGTAAGACAAATGAGCCATGGTTTGACAAAAGTTGTGTGGAAAAAAGAGAAAAGTTTAATAATGCTTTGCATGAATACAATTCTAGAAATAATGACAGTAATCGTACAATCATGTCCACAGTAAGAACAGAATATAAACAGCTTATTCGTCAAAAGAAGCTTGATTATGATTATACTCAAACACAAACTTTAGAACGTATGCGATTTAAAAATGCTAAAGAGTACTGGAAATTACTTAAGGGTGCACACAAAGAAAGCAAAACCAATTTAACGGCGGATAACTTTGCGACATATTTTAAAGCAATAAACGATCCGAGTTCAACTCTTTTCAACCTGACGAAGACATATCGAATTTGAACGAGAAATATTTTAATGGTGAATTACAAAAAATGTTTGAGGACTAGAATATACCTATTACATGGAACGAAATTTTAAAGGCCTGTAAAGATTTAAAATGCGGTAAATCAGGTGGACCTGGTGCACTTATAAACGAATTCTTTAAACATGGTATTAATGATATGTTAGTATATATAGAAAAACTATTTAACACTATTTTAGACACAGGTATTTTTCCTAAAAGTTGGTCAGAAGGACATATTGTTCCTATACATAGAAAAGGGGACATAAATGATGTAGGGAATTACAGAGGAATAACGTTATTAAGTGTATTAGGAAAGATTTTCACTAGAATACTTAACACCAGATTAAATAGTTGGGCGGAAAACTATAATGTATATGTTGAAGCCCAAGCTGGTTTTAGATAACAAATGAGTACGGTTGATAATATTTTTATACTGCATAATGTTATATCGCACACTCTAAGCGAAAGTAAACAGTTATTTGTTGCCTTCATAGACTTTAAAAAAGCCTTTGATTTTGTCGTTCGTGATATCCTGTGGTTCAAATTACTGAAATATGGTGTAAGGGCAAAATCCTGAATGTCTTAAAGTCAATGTATTGTAACTTAAAATCGAAAGTTAAGTATAACGAGCAATTAAGCGAGCCACTCACATGTACAATTGGGCTTGCCCAAGGTGAATCGGTTTCGCCATTTTTATTTGCCATGTATGTAAATGATTTAGAAGAAACTTTTCTCTTAAATGGCTTTAATGGAATCAATGTTGATCAATTAAAATTATGTGTGTTGTTGTATTTTGATGATATTGTCCTTTTAGCAAATACAGAGAAAGATTTACAGGAAAGCCTGAATATTTTATACGACTATTGTCAAAATTGGAAACTTACAATTAATGTTGAAAAATAAGAAATTATGGTATTTAAGAAAGGAGGTAGACTTAAAAAAAAGGCATGAGATTTACATACAATAACATTGACATGGAAATTGTTTCACAATTCAATTATTTAGGAATAGTATTCCAAAGCGGTGGCTCTTTTAAAGAAATACATTCTGCATAAGCAGGTCAGGCATTAAAAGCTATTTTTAAGCTTAAAACATATCTTTATAAATTTACTAACATCTCTATAAAACATACTATGGATCTATTTGATAAGCTTGTTTTACCAATTCTAACCGACGGAAGCCAAGTGTGGGGGTTCTTAAGGACAGGTAATCTAGAAAGGGTACATTTGAAATTTGTTAAGCAACTGATAGGTGTGAGACAGCAAACACAGAACAATTTTATTTATGGCGAACTTGGTAGAACATCTTTAAAAGAGTATAGATATATTTTAATCATCCAGTATTCGTTAAAGTTAGTTCAATACGAACACATAAAATACACTAAGTGTGTCTACAATATGATGTTTAACGATCTAGAAAGGTTTTCACACAGACAATCCTGGTTATTTAAAGTGAAAAACCTGTTGCAGTCATTTGGTTTCAATGACGTTTGGTTACAACAAAGTGCTGGAAATAAAGATCACTTTGTTCACATATTTAAACAAAGAATAAATGATCATTTCATACAGCAATGGCAAGAAGAAATTACCAACTCGTCAAGAGCAGACTCTTATAAATTATATTCTGAATTTGGATTCCATAGCTTTTCATCTAATGTTAATATAAGAAAATATAGACAGGCACTATGTCAATACGAACATCCTCGCGTAGGCTGGAAATAGAATCAGGACGCTGGTACAAACCAACGCCAATACCACGGAATGATCGCAAATGTTTATCTTGTAATACTCTGTAAAGACGAATTTCATTTTATCCTCGAATGTCCCATCTACCATCATATCAGGAAGAAGTATATAAAGAAGTACTATTGGAAACATCCAAATATTGTTAAATTAATAAGTATTATGAAAACGGAAAGTAAAAAAGAACAGAAAAACTTGGCTGTGTATGTTTATAAAAGTTTCGAAATAAGAAATAGAACATTTCACAATAATGTCTAATAAGTTTTACTGTGAAACTTATTGTAGATTGTCCTATTTCTGTTACAATTTGCCTTTTTTGCCTTGTTTATATATATGTAAATGCCTATAGAATTATTGTTTTATGATTAGGTGATCATTCATCTTATACAATATTCCAGCAAATATATTGCTTGAGCTTACATTTTTGATAGTGAATACTTTAAATGATACTTTGATATATTGCAACTATATCCTACATCTAGGTTAAGGACGATACTGGTGTGTCTCTTAAATGTTTACTTCTTGTGTACTGATGGGCCTATGGCCTTATGTATCAATAAAGTATCTATCTTTGTGTGGCAGATTTCATTCCATTGCGTTGGTCCATATCTTCTCCAACGTAGACACACGCTTTCAATAAATGACTAGTCTTTTAATACCACTGTCCAAATCTAGTGACTTATCGATAAAGTTCTGAATAAACAAATCAAGACACATATAAGTGTTCGTTTACATGGATATCCTGTTTCAAAATCTACCAGAGTAACACATTAGTGATAATTTCATTAATCAGCAGTGCATGAACCTATACCATCAGCGTTGTACTGTAGTTGCCTGGGCCTGGATCCCCAACAGTTATTGACATGTTCGTATGATCTTGTAAAGATATACCCGAACCAGTTCTTTCCAGTTGTTATGCTTGCTCGTTTAAAAAACTTTCAAGCAGGGAAAGCATTGGATAATGAATTGTTTACGTTTTACCGTTGCCCGTGTTTTATAGTACACTCACTTAAACTGGAGTCTTGTTTTCACAAAATGATTCAACTACATTTTCATGTTCACGGTTTATTTCCAATTAATTGTTGGAGCTATACAGGAAAAAAGAGGAAAATTAACTTAGGCAACAAAACTAATTACGAGCACTCCATGTTTTATATATGTTACGAGGACAATGTTATTCACTACGTAATACTTATCTTGGGCATTTATTCAAATGATTTAAGACACGAAATTGGCCCACACATTATCAGAATGTCCGACCTCGATAGTGAAGCCGAATAATCCAATGAGAATGGAGATTTAAACAATGCATGGATAGAGTAGTCAAAGGGAAGTAACTTGTATACTTTTATTTGAATAATATTATACGAGCAATCCTCCTTTTTTGTCTTGCATCATCGAATAGTTATATAGAAAGGTGTTAGATAATCTGTTTTCAAGCCTACTAAGTGGATGATATTGGATCGATAGTTCACTTTTCAATGCTGACTTGATACGAACGAAGTTAGAACTTAACTGGAACATAATGTAAATCTTTTATTAACACAAAGAATTGAAACACAAAAGAAGATTATTCAAAGTTAACAAACTACCTCAAGCTGTTTCATTTTGACAAACGTGAACCAGGAAAATAAGAAATAAACATCGAAGACAACACTAACATTACATAACATAATGTCAATCTTGTTTCGACATAGGACTTGAATATTGAATATGACAAAAGGACACATAAGTTATGTCGAGTTGTGTCTTCTTTATCACATTTTTTTCTTATAAAAATATCAAAATCTATATATTATATTTGTTGTCACAAATTTCCATATGATGGCATTTGTTAACTTTGAAGAATTCGAGAAAGAGGCTTCATTGCAAATTTACCGCGACAATACCGCAACTTTAAAATTATCTTTGTCTGAAAACACTTTTGTACGTCAAGCATTTTCGAAAACATTATCTCGGATGAGTCCTAAAAGGCCTCTAATCTGGGACAATAATTTCCATGTGATATTTGTTTGTTTTGTGATAAACTTAGAATGCACATATTTTCTTCTCACTTGACAAACAATTTATACATATACAGATCTTGCCGTGAAATATATTACATCTAGGTAACTTATAGGCCAAGTGCGTCAAATGTGATTAATTCATTCTTATTTATTTCACTATGTTCCCATAAATCACGTTAATCAAAAATATATGTTGTATCTTAAAGTAAGGCATTATGGCTTAACCCGAAAAGTTTACTAAAAAATCATGACCAGTACCATGTTTGATACTTTTGTGTGGACGTGTCTTTTCCGTTGTCTTTCCTGCCAATCAATCGAAATGCATAATCATTTTTTTCCATGCAGTAAAATCTGCATTTCATACATGACTACTTATGAGATGATTGGCTCATTAATATGGAATTTCATCACGTTTGTCAATGGGATCAATGAATAATATTCGTATCTTAAGAAAAAGGGTTGCTCTTATTAACGAAACCATTACAGGAATTAACACTTATTTCAATTAAGGTCCTCGAAAGCTTGCACACTGTACATCATCGTTAGATCTGATAAAACACCAGCTTTTCCATAAAAGCAGCTATTTGAGAAAAAATCTGATTAAAGTAATCCACGCTTCCCATTGGGGTCATCTGCTGTGAAGATTTACCAGATAAGCAGAAGATGCACTGCAACACTAACCAGAAACAGACAAAACGACGCCGTTATTGTTGTAGCAAAGCTTGGGGCTGGAGTGACGATTTGGCATTGATCGGCAACGTCTATTGACACTGTTGTTGTCCCAGTCTTTGGTGGTGTGTCATCATCAGTTGCAGTGAGGGTCAGATTGTAGGAGACCGGTGTCCCGCCAACAGTATGGTCAGATTTTACTTTGATAGTTCCAGTTCCGGAATCGACCTCAAATGTTGAGCTAGCTAGAAATATATAAACAGAAAAACTAAATTATGTTACACATACGGGGCTCCCCTATTTCCTCAATACAATAACACACACATTACTGTATAGATATACACAAATATATTTTATCAACAACTTCTAACTTATGATATTGCCTTCTTATGAACTTTTTCGTGTATTGATTTTGAATCCCTTTATATATATATGAAAAAGAAAGAATATCATATCGTCCATATCATTTTGCAATAAAACATTGGTGTCTGTGAAAAGGTTCAAACGTGATATAAGTACATGCAATTCGGCATCGCTGTCAACTGATCTATTATGCCAGCAGATCGATAACAACTAACACCTACCGGTAATCGTATACGTAAGTATGTCATCATCGTCTTCGTCTGTCGCAGTGACTTGAATCACAACTGTACCTGCAACACGTGGTTTGTGTAATTATTGAAGCTATATATATATATATATATATATGTATGCACGATGTACAAGTCTTATTCCAATACATGTAACTTCTCAGTTTGAGTGTGGAAACTGATCAGTTGGGAAATTATTTAACTCACAGCTTGTTCTTAAAGCCTCCATACGAGGTTGGATAAGACCAACGCATTTCTTTGGGCAAATCTTTCATTGGGGAACGTTGGCGGTTGTATACCGGTGTCTGGTTAGGTCTTCGTGATAAGTTGAGTAATTAGAAGCTTGTTAATTCATCTATGTTTGATAAGCAGGTCAGTGCAACACAATTAGAACAATATAATTCCGATGTAAAGTTTATAAACCCAACCATCCACACAAGGATTGGAACAGGCTTTTTTTTATATAGTATACAGTCTTTGTTATAATTAGAAATAAAAATACTATTGTACAGTGTTTATACATCTATCATTATTTGTTAGATCTTTTATTTTTATCTAAAGCCACAGGTATAGACATGATTGAACGTGTAAAACAAGCGTGCGACAAAACAGCTACCAGGCTTCAAAAACTTGAAAGACTTAGACTTCATAAAGTACCAACCATATCTTCTAAAGAGGATATCGAGGTGACTAGAGAGATAACTACACGTTTATACATTACGTATATGACACTGGGGACAAAGGCTCTGGGGCATTTGCTTACTCAGACACAGGTAAAGACGAAATTGTTGGCAAAGTTTTCCACAACAATGTACACCAAACATCAAAAAGAACAATAAAAATTTCGAAAGTCTGAAACAGCATTCCCGAGGAGATTGTTACAGCGCCATCATCATTATATTCATTAATGAATAAATCAAAAAAACACGGGCATAAACAGGAGGTCCTAAATGATACTTAAGGGGCAGAAATAAAACTTAACGGAACCGGAGACTATATTGTAAAAATGAAAAGATAACGAGCCTGGCTAAGAGGACCCAAAAGGACACATGCTGGGAACCAACCCTCACTAAAGACTAAGTAAATATATGACGAATATTAATGAAAAAACATGTATCATTTAACATTTCGAGTAAGATGATAAACCCAAATCGTGTCATTGGATATACGAATTACACACAACGATTTTTCCCGATATTTTATGATCATTTTGACTTATTTGGTAGTACATTACCTCAAGGTTCTTTGATACCGTGATTAAATAAGTAAGAATAATACCTCCAGGAGAACTCTTGTTTACACATGCTGTATACCTATCTTCAGCGAACGTTGGCGCTTTGTCCACGTCGGTAACAGTTACTGTCACTGATACGGTACCACTGTCTGTACCACCACTGGTCTGTGTGGCTCTAATGATTTAGAGCAACAAAATGAGGATTTTATTGAAAACGAGGTGGAGAAATAACAATCATCGTCAATTTATACGAAAAGAAAGTTGTTGAAAACATTACCAATTGATAAAAAAAAGGATATTTGATTCAATTTCATTTTGATTTTTTACATACCATGTAATGTGCATACCGTGTGATATTACAAATCATATTAGATGTGCACGCAACATTACAGGACTTAACAGTATACAATTTTATACATGTAAATCATATTACTGTAAGACTTCTGTAAAAAGAACATAATTTATGCTAAATTAAATGTAACTAATCGAGCAAAGAATGTCCGACAAATTCGCATCTGTTCATTAAAAAACACTAATCAGTTTTGCCGTCTATAGATATAAACCCACCGGTTCCATATTACAATGCGTTATGCTCTCAAAATCACATGGAAATTCAGCGAACGTTAGAACATTTATTCTATGTATAAAGCATATTTACAACTCTCGTTAGCATTTGCCAATATAAACGCATACATGCTAAGTAGTCGTTGAAATATTTTTTCAAGAAATTTCATTATCGTTTTACTATTCTCGATAATTTCGTAACATAAAACACATTTAATTATTAATTTTTTTTTTCATTTTTCATTCAGCCATATCTTGTTAAAGTCAAACGTTGCAAAGACGAGCATTTCACACATTTTGTATAAACGGATTGTCAAAGTTCTAAAAATACCGTCAGATTGAAAAATAACTTACTTGATCACAAGTGTGTAGTCGTCTTCTTTTTCAAAATCTAGATGTGTTGTATTCGCAACTGTAACTACTCCAGAGGTTTCACTAATGGCAAAAATCTTTGGATCTGTGTCTGGAGCTTGTGATTCCAAAGAGTATGTGATGTCAGTGCCTGCTGAGAAAACAGTCACGACTGTCATACCAACCGCTACGTTCTCTGCAATTGACCCCGCAGTAGGGGTCGATGTAACTGTTAATGCCGATGCTTAAAAATATAAAAAATAATCTTGTTGATTATTTTCCAAAAATCTATCAATTCATATGAACTAATTACTTTTAGTGCATAACGATGCTAATTATGAATGGATAACCCTTTTTTTAACGAAATGTCCTTACACAATTATTTGCATCGGAGTTACGTTTTGTCAATTGGTCAATAGTCATGGCAGAGGCACTGTAGAAGAGTGTATTTTTTAGTGTCAAGAGATACGGGCCTTTGCCTATGTTAGGTCGTTCTTGATACAAAATCGTACCGATGGTAACGCTTTTCTTAGGAAATGGAAACATGTGCATGAGGAACGCAATATAACTCGAATCAAGTGAACATGGGTGAGCGAAGTGTCTGTATGATGTTTCTCAACAATTACTGAATGCAAGTAAAGCCCCGTACACAAATGCTAGTTTAAAAGCTGTTTCGACAAGTCAGAACACTTGCTCAGATAAGCACAAGTATATCTTAGCATTTGACACAAACATCTTAAGCAAAATTCAAAATGTCGATTTTTGTAATATTTCAAGTGGACTGTTTCAAAGCATTGAATATAGTTTTTAGTATCATTGGTATGCATTTGGTAGTGTTTAGTAGAATGATAACGGTGGACAACATTCTTACGACATACATGATTGTTATGTAAAGTGTCAAAATATTCGTAACCCTGCTCAAAATTGACAGATTATTGAAGAAAAAACTTCCCATAGAAAACATGCATAGAAAACAACAATAACCTCCTTTCTAAAACACATCTTTTAATTTCCTACCATAAAATTCATTTCTAAATTGAAATAAATGCAATGTCTACAACCAACAAACATTTAAACACTGAATGATACCTACCTGCATTGTGAACTTGACATCCAATCACCAACAATACCAGCACGCACCAAGATAACATTGCCATTTTCAACAGCGAACAGTTCAGTATCAAGGAACCACTGCCTCTTACTGTAATCGAAATATGCCTCCTTATATATGCAACAAACTACCCGGTGTAGGCAACGGGTGATTACAGCAAACCACGGGTGGGCAAAACACTCGAAAACACTTGAAAAGATAAATAACTGCAGAAGTGATTGAAATGATTCTGTTCGCAGCAGTAAATGTACTAGCACAGCCTTAGTATCATTTGTATTAATTAATGTTGTTTGTTTTGGGTTACACCAAAGTTACACCGCACCAGTAATCCACCCGTTTGAGCTTCATGTATGGCCAATCAGAGAACTTGTCCAGGGCATAACTTTTATCAGTTTTGGACGCAGACTTAAGTTTAAATACTCCGGCTTTGCTAACAATAGTATTCTTGTAAAGGGTTGTATATGTTTATCATGGCTAACACCCAATAAAGGTTGACGGCATTAGTGTATAAATTAGTATCAGACTTTTTAGATCAAATATTGAAAAGGACCAAGTCTGCTAATAACTAGAGATTTTACATATGACGTGCGACGTGAGAAAACCCACCTTATGGTTTAACGCGCAATAATCGATAAATCGCTGTCAAAGTGACGTCATTTATTACGGCGTTGTTTAAGTTTCACCGCTGTTTTCAAACGCGATCTATTGTTTGAACATTTAATCTTTAAACCCTCGGTAAAATGTCCCAGTCTCCGAAGGAACTGCAGTTAAGAGTAAAAATCATTCTTCATTCATTTACTAAAACATTTACTATGATCGGCCTACTCCTTTTCATTGAAATCTCGGCCGCGATCAGGAAAGAAAACATATTAACAATGCTACCGACAAATCTTTTCTCATTCTTCTATACCTAGTTTAATCAATTTTTATTAAACTCATTCTTAATTGATTGCGTGACTACATGTAAAGTATGACAAATCGCCTGCAGATTATCAGTCAATTTTTCGAGGATTCAACTTTTAAAACCGTGATTGCAGCAAAACTGACTACCGCGTCGTTATGTCTGACAATTAGATTTACATACAACTGTTATTGGATTTCTTTATTCGCTTTCCCTTTTAACAATTAGATTCTATCATGATATGTATAAATGTTATATATTTATACAGTCGTTTTAAAATTAAAGTTCCCCTTAGGTTTAACAGTTATGTCCTTGGATTTTTGGAATTAGAATCATTCTTATCAAACCACTCTGAAAGAAAACCAACCATATCAAAGGACTTGTTGGAGGATGATTTCAAAGAAAACGACAGCGGACACCCAGTTACAGATCCCGATCACGGAGCTTAAAAAAGGCGGGGCAAAAAGACAGAGAGGTGAAACAAACTTCCGTGAAAATGGAATAGTTGTCTGTGGTGAAACGTTACCACTATTCCAAGACATATCCATTGATAACATGAAGAAGCTCCAAAGGCAAGAATGCCTGTGGAAATGCACCGGTCACAAAACAGCACACAGATTAGAGCATTCCACATTTGACTTAAGTCAAAGCTTGAGCCTCTAACACTATGCTCGACCAACGGGATCGCTCTATCTTTTTTCCTTAGAAAGATCCAATTGTTTGGAGTCCGCATAAATCTCCAGTCAAAGCAGGTCAATTCCCCGAATAGATGAGGATCAGACCATCGGGAAAGATGGCAACAAGACACACGGACCAGACACCGTTATCTCCTTGATACTGAGTTATGGAGTATTATAAATGAGATTACAATGCATATTCAATCAATGTAGATAACTGTCGTGTCACGCCACATATCTAAGTACAGACAAAATCCGTTCCACAAGACGTGCGCTCTTTATGTAGTTCTCTTCTTTTTTGACTGACATTGTTTTAATAAGTCATTTCGCCATTTTTTATTTGTGTGTCACCCATAAAGAGTTGCATGCTGCCTTCGATGAATAGTGTCCTCCATCGGTTATGACATACAAAAAACATGGCTAGTTTTACTGAATACGGTGGCATGACTGGAATACGTTATTATAGTGATATATAGACAATAGATGGTTTGTGTCGTGAATCGGAAATGTTATCGGGCAAGGCGTAGGAATACTATCCGGTGGGGCAAAGGTCAATCGGACAATTATCTGAAGGCTATACCGATAACCATTTCTAGAAAAATACACAAATCATTTATTCTGTTTACCCTGTTCGTGATATTGATTCAAATCAAAAGTCAAAAATGAAAAATTAAACATGAAAAAAGGAAAAAACAAAGCTGAAAATCTACATTAAGCGACAGGTAACATGTAGAGAATGGCGTCATATGTCATAACGTACCTATGACCTTATGATTCGTCACGCGACTGCATGTTATATGGTAAGTGTCCATCATTACAATGTTATATGGCATCCAGTTATCGGTCCGTTATTCGCATTGCTGACCTGATAAAATTGACGCTTGAACAAACGCGATTTCCATCATTAGTGACACCTTTATCAATTTGATAATGCATTTTCTAAAGTTGTATAATATAGGCTATTATTTTTTTCAATAAACAGCTTACACTGTATTTATTTTGGGGTAAAATAATAATTCGTCGTTGTCTACTTAATTTGGAAGATGGTGATAGGGTAGCCCAAAAAGGTAGTATATCAAATGGATGTTTCATGTAGGTCTCGGATTCACAACTCATTTTGACTGAAAAATATCTTCTTTTCCAATACGGAAAAACTTGTCTTCAATTATTGACTGAAGGACAATTACCGCAATACAACGCATGTAGGCCTATACTCCGCAATTAAACAAATATGCACACACATAAAAAATCAATTGAAATGATTGGCACATGCAGCTGTGTGTTTTATGCGTATACTAATGAAAGATAATGTCTTCAATAGAACTGGTCATACTAGGTGTTTAATTAACTTTGACTTAGCTCACATAACGTAAAAGTGTCGCCGCAACGACTCCGAAACTAGAGCTCAGCTGGCATATGTGACAACAGATTGTTGGCACATTTATCTTTACATGTTTTGAAGGGTGTTCTTCGAAAAAGACTTATCGGCTATTAGCAAGGATCAGGAAATCTCCAAATCCCAATCGGTCCCAGATACGGCCTTCCCTCCAATACTTCTTCGCTAACCCCGAGGAGAAAAAACATATCTGTGTCCTTCATACTTTAAACCATACATTGTGCTTAGATTACAATATCAAATAAGCCTTGAATTTGACATCGCATGAAATACATTTTAAATATATTTCATTTTGTTTCTGAATTGTTTACTTTCAATAACTATTGTAGAAAAAGTCAATCAATTTCAAACATAAACAGGTTGATCTGTTTGATGTTTATCATCTTAAAAAACGATCTGAATCTTCAAGCCTCACAGTTTATGATGAAAATTGTTCAATGTTAATAAAACGCGTTTCAATAAAAAGAAATACTCCCTGATTTCTTGCATTCTACCATAAGCGATTAAAAATGGACCACATGTAGTTGAAATAATCGGTTCTCGTGAAATAAACGTGTCATTTGTTCTTCTCAATCAAGCGTGCCGATTAGTTTCCATAATCAAAACCCGAAATACACACTACAGACATGGTTTTACACGGGAATTATAATTAACGGATTAATTTTGGGATAACAGAGAAACATGTACGGTTAAATGAAGATTTCCATATCTGTCTGTGATATCATGACCGATTTTTTGCCGGTTGCAATCGGTCCGACACAACCGAAATCGGTCCAAAACCGGCAATTTCCTGATCCTTGGCCATTAGTGAAAAAGATAACAATGCTGCCCTTTTCAAGTAGAGACCTGTTTATTTCGAATTATTTTGACTCAATGATAACGTAAGTCCATGTCAAAAGTGAATATTGCGTTTTGTTGACCGCTTGATCTGTACTGTTTGATTTCCTTTGATGTAAATATCATTCCACTGAATTGGATTTTTTAGTTACTTTGAATTAAATCTAAACATGATAGTTTTGTTTCTTAAGCTTTGGCACCAGGATGAACAAGAAAGATGTTTCCATATCAAGAAGAGCTCAGATATGGTAACTCGAAAATTCAAACGTCGATTTAGATTACGCCGTTAACCAAAACGCTGACGTCGCGTCACTCGCGTGATATTTCTCTACTTACCTGACGTTTTTGAACGCTCATAGGAACCGTATTTTTTGACGCATTTACATGAGACTTATATCATTTTAACAAAGGAAAATCGAACTAAAATAATCGCTGAAAAAACGAAAATCGAAAATTTTGACCATAAGGTGGGTTTTCCCGCGTCGCTCCCCATATTTATTTATGATCTCAAACATTTGTAAAAAAAATTATCATGAGGAAACAGAGCATATCACCCCCATATAAATGTTGTACTGGTACAGGACCAAAGAATAAAGAATTCATCCTTTTCTAATTGTCCCTGCCTAGAAGAGTTTATCGATAATGATTATCTAACATTCAAAATAATTCTTAACAGACAGGCTGATAAAGCATACCGTTGGAACGCTGGAATATTTAGCAAATATACCGTAAGCGAGAAACCAGGAATATGAAACGCAACATAATGTTCAAAGTACGAAAGAGTTGAAAGTGTTGGTTTTTTTTTATATATATAAATCGTAAGAAACGAAATAACATCGCATATTTTTTGCAATTGTGTCTATCAATAGACATCCCCAGCGATGAAAAAATAGTGTCTGTAAGAAAACACTCAAGACATTCCATTTTGAAAAGTGCACACGAATGCAACCCCTTCTGTTTTGTGATGTCTTGTTGTTAAAGTAAAAGAAATAAAACAAAGGTTATCAATATGAACCTGATTTAACCAGTTGCAATGCGTCCTCAGTGATGCTTAATTTAACTATAAACAATGTACAATTGTGTGACATTGATACTGGATGGATGTATAAACAAAGTATAAAATCTGAATTGGTGTTATGAATACAATTGCATTTTAAGATTTATAATAGTTTTAAGTACAAAAACGACCATCTGTGTTTTCTCTACACTTTTGTCAAACCCCACGAATGAGCATTTGCAACCACACCTGACTATTTTTTTTTTAAATATTTATTAACATTCTTATCATGAAAAGACAAGAGGAGAAAAGAAAAGGGGAACGACCAAATTCGATAGTACCTTTATGATATCGACGAAACACCTCCAGTAAACCATTTACATGTAGGATTCTTTATCACGCTATTAGGCATCTTTAGTAACTCGTTATGCTGTTCACTTAATCACAGTTTAAGTAAAGATGTTGACAATGTCTTAAGCTTATGATCCAACATCCTGCAATGCAACTTCGAATAATGTATCAATTATTCATAATTGTAGTTTTGCAGTTTTTACACTTGAAATGTCCTGTACAAGTGCAAAAGCAATATATTTGTTTTATCAGATTTTAAACCTCTATGACTAGCAAGTTGTGTTTGTTATTTATCTTATAACAAGATCGAACCAAAGTAGTTCAGCCGACCAAACATAACATGGCTTCCTGTAAGTCATCTCGGCTTGGCAATAATGCTGACGACTGTTTAATGAAACCACTCTGCCATGGAATACTTTATTTGTCTTCAGCTTTGAATAAACGTATTGATCTTAGGAAGAATGCGAAGACAAAGGGAGAATATTAGTATGTTCAGTGCTATGAAGAAATTCCAGAAGCATGAATTTCCACAAACGGCTGCTTAAACTTCGATGTACTTGAACAGGAAACGGTTTTCAGCAGAATACCGATGATCTGAACTTAGATTATTTTCATTCATACGTGTAACAAACTCATCTTTTATGTTTGGGCTGTTGATTTGATAATTTTCGGCTGGAGACAAATGATAGCTTTCATCTGTTGTAACAAGTTGTCGGTAGGAAAATAAAATTAGATGTTGCAGTCCTTGGTTTGTTTTTTGAGTGATAACATAACTTCAAAGTTATTAAGTCCGATCTACTAGCACGAGAGTCTTTAGAATATCCAAAGGAGCATTTTAATAAAAACTCTTAACACTAAAGGGTAGTTGTGCATCTTATGCATTCTTACCACTGTACATTTCACTCAGCAGTGTTATCTGTTATTGAGTTTAAACTTTGAAAATACTTTCCGAAATGCGACATATTGACAACCCAATCGGTCAGATTAAACCAATTAAATGCCGAGGGTAGATATTTTCGGTTCTTCCCCCTCTATCTGCTCCCCTAACAACACACACCATGTCAGACGCGGCATGACAACTACGGTAGGACCTTAGTAATAAAGTGTATTTATCTGAATAAATGAAACCTTCATAGATATGCCTGATATTTCACATTGACTGAGGCCATATAGTCCCTGTTAAAATTGATTGGAATGATAATATACATTTAAAATGATGGTTTGCATAGCTCCTCTTTTCTAGCAGATCTCTTTCTTAGGACAGAGGAAATCAAACCTACTCGTTTATTATTCGCATTAGCTGCTCATCAATGGATAAAATAAATGTGAAATTGTTGTAAAAAAGTAGAATTCGCACGTCGAGAGTAGCATTGTGTTATGGTATCATTGGCTTCAATATTGTACAGAAAAGACGATCTGACAAGTCCTGTTATATTCTAATGTAAATCATCAATAAGTCTAACAAAGGTGATGGATGAAGAAAATCCGTTACACATTTAAATGTTAAGAATTTATTAAGGTTTGCATAAACATAAAGTAATATGAATATCAATTCAGAAGGTACCATCAATTGTATTCAGAGTCATAGGTAAATCGTTGAAGGTAAAGAAAAATGTCTAAGGTTTGATTTTTGTTAAATATTCTAACCAAGTATTTCATACGCGGTCGCGGTTATTCAACGGACGTGCGTGCCTTGCACTAACTATATGTATCACTATTATTTACATAGCTGTTGTGTGGATTTAAACATGCACTTAGGGAACTCGCTTAATTTAATAAAGCGAAAATCTATTGATGATATTTTTTTCTTTATATTTAAGTATCTTCTCTTGTTTGGTGAAGGACAGGTGTAATCCATATTCATTTTTTCTCAATGCAGACGCATATTTGCATTTCATATATATATGAATACATTTTTATCTAACCTTCATCAACCATACTTTATTTCATGATAAGATTCACCATTACATACTTGATATATTTGCTTTTCTCTTACACATGAAACAATACGAGAAGAAAAACATTGAAAGGTTCCAAATATACGTTTCAAACCAGTCCTACTGCTTACAAATATGTTTTTCCTTATCCTAGAAGTATGTAACCTTCAGCGTATTTCATGCCATCGCATACGAAATATACATCATTTATATTACATGCAATCAAAATTACATTTCATACATGAAAACGTATTTCACGTCAGGTAGCAAGCTGCTGAAGTTCTCGTTTTCTAGCAGTTAAGCAAATATTTTAATGACTGTACATTGTACCTAAAGACAAACCAAATATGCGTACTTCTAAGTTAGGGAAACTGCCGGAATGGATTTCCTTCTGTTTTAAAAGGTGACAATCATTTCAGATGTTATGTATTCTTAAATCTTATAGCTGAAGTATTTTAGCTCTTAAAGAAGCATATTCTAAATCTTTCATAATACATGTAGAATATATGTGTAGCAGGATTCATTATATTGCGTTAGTCTTTGTCATCTCCAACGTGGACACACGCTTTCAATACATTGACTAGTCTTTCCATACACACTGTCCAAAACTAGCGACTTATCGATACAGTTCTGAATAAACAAATCAAGACACAAACAAGTGTTCGTATTCAGGGATATCCTGTTTCAAAATCTACCAGAGTAACAAATTAGTGATGATTACATTAATCAACAGTGCATGAACTTATACCACCAGCTTTGTACCGTAGTTGCCTGGGCATGGATCCCCAACAGTTAGAGATATGTTCGTATGATCTTGTAAAGATATACCCGAAACAGTTCTTTCCAGTTGTTATGTTTGCTCGTTTAAAATACTTTCAAGCAGGGAAAGCATTGGATATTGAATTGAGTACGTTTTACGATTGCCAATATTCTACAATACAAATACTCTAACCGAAGTCTTCCTTTTCACAAAACGATTGAACTACTTTTTCATTCTTGTGGTTGTGTACTTCCAATTAGGAGTTGGTTTTATATAGGAAAACAAAGAAGAAAAAAAAACCTTATGAATTCTTCTTATGCATCAAAACTAATTAAGAGCACAGCCATGTATTATTTATCTTGCAAGGACATTGCTTGTTATTCAAAAACTCATCTTGAACACTGATTAAAACGATTTAGAACACAAAATTGAGCCATACATGATCAGAATGTGAGAACCTGATAGTGAAGACAAATAATATCGACGAGAATTTAGATTGGAACAAAACGTCGGTAGATTTGTCAAAGGGAGATAACTCGTATATTTTTATTAGAACAATATCATACTTCCTTTCTTTCTTGTCCCGCAAAACAATTAGTTATATCGACAGGTGTTAGATAATTCTGTTTTCAGGCCGATTAAGTGGATGATATTGGATCGATAGTTCACTTTTCCATGTTGACTTGATACGAACGAGTACCAACAAAATTTCATTATATCGAAATATGGGCTAGACGAAAGTCTTCTCAAGCAGTAGGAGACAATATAAATAAAGTTAGAACTTAAGTGGGAAATAATGCAAATCTTTAATTAACACACAAAGAATTGAAACACAAAAGAAGACTATTCAAAGTTAATCAACTACCTTAAGCTGTTTCATTTTGACAAACATGAACCAGGAAAACAAGAAATAAACATCGACAACAACACTTCTAACATTACATAACATAACCTCAATCTTATTTCAACATAGGACTTGAATATTAAATATGACAAAAGGACATATAGGTCATGTCGAGTAATGTCTTCTTTTTCACATTTTTTCTTATAAAAATGTAAAAATCTATATATTATATTTGTTGTCACAAATTTCCATATGATGGCATGTGTTAACCTTAAATTATTAAGGGTAAGAGGCTTCATTACAAATGTATTGCGACATTACCACAACTTTAAACTATCTTTCTCTGAAAAACTTTCATGCGTCAAAAATTTTCGGAATAATTATCCCAGATGAGTCCTCAAAGGCCTCTTATTTGGGACAATACTTTACTCGTGATATCTTTTGTTTGTTTGTGAGAAAATTGTTAAACTTAGAATGCAGCTATTTCAGTGCATTTTCTTTTCACTTGACAATCAATATATACATATACAGATCTTGGTGTAAAATAAAGTACATCTAGTGACTTATAGGCCAAGTGCGCCAAAGGTGATTGATTTATTCATATATATTTCACTACGTTCCCATATATCACGTTTATCAAAGATATATACTTCATCTTAAAGTAAGGCATCATGGCTTAACCCGAAAAGTTTATAAAAAAAAACATGAACATTACCAGGTTTGATACTTTTGTGTAGACATGTCTTTTCCGTTGTCTTTCCTGCCAATCGATCGAAATGCATAATCATTTTTTCCATGCAGTAATACATGCTTTCATACATGGCTACTTATCTCGAATGAGACAATTGGCTTATTTATTTGTAATTTCATCACGTTTATTTATGGGATCAATGAACAACATCCGTATCTTTAGCCAAACGTGTTGCTCTTGGTATTCAATAACTAAATCATAACAGGAATTAACACTTATTTCAATTAAGGTCCCCGCAAGCTGGCATATCAAATATGTATGTCATCGTTAAATCTAATCTAACACAAGCTTTTCAAACCAAGTCTATTTGAGAGAAAAAATCTGATTAAAGTAATCCACGCTTCCCATTGGGGTCATCTGCCATGAGACACAGAAGATGCACTGCAACACTTACTAGAAACAAGCAAAAAGACGCCGTTGGAGTTGTAGCAAAGTTGGGGGCTGGATTGACGCCTGGATATGGATCGCCAACGTCTATGGAGACCGTCGTTGTGCCAGTCTTTGGTAATGTGTCATCATCAGTTGCAGTGATGGTCAGATTGTAGGATGTCGGTGTCTCGCCAATGGTCTGGTCAGATTTCACTTTGATAGTTCCAGTACCTGAATCGACCCCATATGTTGGGCTAGCTAGAAATATTTATATAGAAACGACTAAATTATGTTACACAAAAAGATTTTTGCAATGGTAACTTAAAAGTTTCCCTATTTCCTCTGTTACAATAAAAAGTACATAAGTATATAGACATATACACATATATTTTTCATCAACTTGTAACATAAAATATTGCCTTCGAACAAACTATTTTGTGTATTTTTTGCCATCCATCTAATGTAAATCGTTAAGAATGTCCACATCGTATTGTAACAAAATACTGATGATTGTAATAAGGTTCCTATGGTAAACACTCATTAGCCTCGTAAAGGGCACTGCATATCGATTTCGACAGTAGATAGATAGAAAGGTGATAAGTATAAGGACATATAAAATACATATTATGTATAACCTACCGGTCATCGAATATGTAAGTGTGTCGCCATCGTCCTCGTCTGTCGCAGTTACTTGTGTCACAGTTGTACCTGCAACACGTGAAATATGTCAGTATTGAAGCTATACTCACAAGTCTTATTAGAATACACGTAACTATTCAGTTTGTGGGTGTAAATTGAACAGCTCAGTAATAACTGAGCTCACAGCTGGTCCGCGGACCACTACAATAGGATGTATAAAACGAACCGAGCACCTTAAAAAAAGACACGATTACATCCAATTAGTTTAAACACTGTCGTCCACTGATCAGTTGTGTTGTCATTATCAACAATACATTAGGTTCCATTCCTTAATATGCATTAACGTTTCGGGAACGTTACGTAACTCTCATGTTTGAGAACACGTATATAAGCCGGTCAGTTCGTCACATTAAACTGTATTTCCGATGTAAAATTTATAACCCCAATGACTCATACAATGGTTCGAGCACATATACTTTTATTCTAACTGGACAGATTGTCTTGCATAATGATTACAAATCTATTATTATTATTTGGTCAATTACAGACATACATTTCATTTCACGTACATAGGCTATCGGTCTATTAAACAGGGTTAAACAAAGTCCAAAATATCAATTGCGAGTGAATGAATGCATATAAAGATTTAAACAATTATCGTATAAAATTTATAACCCCAATGACTCATACAATGGTTCGAGCACATATACTTTTATTCTAACTGGACAGATTGTCTTGCATAATGATTACAAATCTATTATCATTATTTGGTCAATTACAGACATACATTTCATTTCACGTACATAGGCTATCGGTCTATTAAACAGGGTTAAACAAAGTCCAAAATATCAATTGCGAGTGAATGAATGCATATAAAGATTTAAACAATTATCGTAGAACATGCGCTCCAAGTTGGAAAGAAAAGATCACTTGATGGTGTGGTGAAATAAGCAAGAATTATACCTCCTTGTGAACTCTTGTTTACACATGCTGCATACTAAGCTTCAGCAAACGTTGGCGATTCATTCACGTCGGTAACAGTAACTGTCAAAGTTGTGGTACCACTGTCTGGACTATTTTCAGTGTTCTTTGTGGCTCTAATGATGTAGAGTATTACAATAAGGGCATGATTAAAAACGAGATTGAGAAATATTCATCAGAGTCGATTTATACGGAAGAGACGTTGTAAAAAACATGAAGACTTGAAAAAAAAAGATATTTGATTTCATTTTGATTTTATATATACTCTGTAATTCGCATACCTCATGGCGTTACATATTCATTGTATCATTGCAGGACTTAACATTATACAAGTTAATACATACACAAACCATTAATATGACACCATGCTTTAACAGGAAAAATAATTAAATTCATGTTAAAGACAATGTTACTAAACGAGCAAAGAAAATACACAAAGACACAACTCGCATATGTTATGCTGTCTATACACTGTATATAAACTCTCAAGTATCATTAAAAAACGTAAGTCTAAAATTTGAATGACCGTTAGGCAAACGCCACACTTCAGGATTGTTTCCTTCTGTCGTTTGATATACGCATATACACCAGCACACATGCTAAGGAGGCGTTGCATTATTTTCACGCCAATTGAATACTGTTTAACTTATTCCCGATAATTTGGCAACAAACAACGCATTTGAATATTAACATTTCTTTTTCTTTTTGTGTGACGTATTTTGCTTAGGCCGAACGTTGCAAAGAAAAAAGGGACACATTTCGTGAAAACGGAAGGTCAACGTTCTCCATGAACCACAAGATAAAAAATAACTTACCTGATCACAAGTGTGAACACGTGTTTTTATCAAAATCTAGATGCATTTTATCTGCAACTGTGACTATTCCAGAAGTTCCATTTATTGCAAATATCTTTGGATTTGTGTCTGGTTCCTGTGATTCCAAAGAATATGTGATGTCATTGCCCGTTGAGGAAACAGTCACGAATGTCGTGCCAACTGTTACATTTTCTTCAACTGACTTAGCAAGAGGAGTCGATTTAGCTTTTAATTGCGATGCTTAAATATATAAAACAGCGTTATTAATAAATCACATAAGTGTATGAATGCGTGCTATCATAATACTTTCAGCAAATATCTATAAAAATATGACTGCATAATCTTTTAAGCGAAATGTCCGTCCACCATCGTATTCGTCGAATATACATTTGCTCAATTGGTAACAATGTCAATAACTATGGCGGTTACACTAAAATGGAGTACCTGTTAAGGTGCTAAACGAAACAGGCCTCTGCCCATGTACGGATATTCTTGGTATCAAGTTGTCCAAAGGTAATGCCCCACTGACACACAAACACTAACATACAAATAACTGTTTATGATGAAAAGTAATATAACTTGGAATGAAACCTTACAATGTAAGTTGATTTGACCCATTACCAATGGGTAAGCGAAGCGTCAGTTTTGATGTTTCTGAAATATTGCTGGAAGCAAAGTTAAGTTATATTCAAATGGAGTTAATGCCTTTGCAAACATTTCTGTCTATTCGATTTGGATTGAAAATGCACTAATGAAATCTGAAATTAATATTTTAACATACAATGATTAAAAGCCTCTTGATCAATTCACATACATGTGCCTTTTAATGATTAATTTCGAGAAACAATCTATTGTTCTTTGAGATAGTTTGAAGTATGTGAACGTTGTAGAGAGCTGCATCATGTGCTCAAACTTGTTGCTTGAAATAATTACTTGTTGATCAAAACGTCGACATTTATTCTTATAAAACACTCATTAAATATAAAACACTCATTAAATACGAGATATATTCGAACTTATGCTCTGTTCACATGTATCAAACGTCAAAATTAAATATAGCATAGATTGAAAACTCCTGGAAAGCGTTTTAATGAACATAGTTTATTAATGAATTTGCATTTGTTCAAGGCAATATCAAATCGCATCTATTTTTTTAGAACAGCGATATTGAGAGTAACAGGTCATTCGAGGTGTCTTTCTACGGTCCAATGACATGCAATATTGATATATCATTCTTTGGATTAGGATAAGAACCATGCATGTTGGTTTTTAACTTATGTAAAATCTCTCCTTAAGTATTAAGATAAAACATTATTCTGGAACTTTTTGAGGCATTCCCGCTCCTTGTTAACAGAAATATGGGAACAAGAGAACATCTCAAATTCAATGCAAATTATTTGGTAAATGATTACATTGCAAACCATACAAACGATAAATAGTTCATGTATATCAAACAGTTCAAAAGCTAAAATAGACAATCACATTTATGAACAATGGACATAACAACGATTCCTTCTTACCAGCAATATGTATTTGACACAAAACCAGCACAAATACCAGCAGACAGCATTGTTACATCGCCAGCATCGACCATTGCTAGCCCAAGGAGAGTGATATAGTGCAATGGTGAAAGTCGCATTGTTTCGCCTTTTATATACAACGAACTGATTTTAATTGGTAACGATTTATAACTAGTTTTTTTCCGGAAAAGACATGCATTTGAGTATTTCAACGCACTTAAAGAGTTTAATCACCGTAGTGAAGGAGAATTCAGTAAATCTATGTTGGAATAAGTGGTAACTCTTACATCAAACGTTAGATAAACCTTGGTTTTCCTATTGGTTATTGTTTTGCACTTTCATTTATCACCACATACCCTTCATAGAAAAACCAGGCACAAAAACGTTGTGAACATGGCGTACTGCATATGCGCCTAAACTGGTGTTCTATCCATAGATGAGAGGTTAAATATCAAATACATTAAAGATTCAACGATAATAGATGATATCCAAATAATGTATTAACAGTTTTTACTTTCTTCCGGAAGCATAATGATTATACTGGTAGCTGCATCTTAAAAGAATGTTTAAAATTATCCTAAGATCGCTTAGAGAACAGAAAGATGAATGTGCATGCATCAAGGCTAATGCGAATGATAAACTTATTTATCTTTTTGTTGACATTGTTAAGTTCAAACTTAATGAAAATATATTGATAAATGGACCTTGCAAGTAGCTTCTATACACCATTAAAACTATTTTTATCATTTAAAGGTATATATGTCAAAGGCATAACTATTTGTCAATCTTGAACACAGATCTCGGGTATGCCTAGATATATCTCCTCATTGCTAACCATTGATTTCTCGTTTTTTTTTTTTTAATATTTAGTATGTTCGGTTTATCGCGCATCACTATTGTCGTATGATCAACTGCATGCTAAAATGTGGATTATGGGTCAGGAAGTTATACCATACATGTACAAGTTGGCGTACAAGTAAGTGCAATTGTACCAGAAATTTTAGATCAAATATTGAAAAGGACATATTCTCTTGTCTTGACTAGGGACTCGAAACATTGAAGTATGGTCACAAACATCCGTAAATAATGGGTCATGATAAAACCAAGCGTATCACACAAACAGTAATATGTGGTACTGGTCTAGGTCCAATACATAAAGAGCTGACCCCTTTCTGATCGTCTCTTTCTAGAAGTGATTATAGGATAATGATTTTGACTTTCAAAATAATCATTTACAGACATCATTCCTTTGTTAGAATATTAAGCAAATTAATCGTAGCAAAGAGCATGTAATACAAAAAGCAACATAATCTTCGAATGACTACAGAGAAAAGTCATCTTATAAATCTTAAGCAATTCAATTACATCACATATTAATTGTAACCGTGTCTTTCAATAGGCATTTCAAGCGATAAACAGTTTCTGTCAATATACACTTGAGACACTTCAATTTGAAAAGTAGACACGAATGCAACATTTTATATATTGTTTTCTACTACAAATCTTTATCATACTTAATACAAGACAAGTTGAGGAAAAAATGCATCCAAAATACATGCATTATTCATCTACAGTTCCCCTCTTGAGTGATAATTTGTTGTTAAGACAAAGTAGAATTAAAACGATAACAAACTGCATAAACCTGATTTGACAGGTCATAATCCGTACTAAACTGTAAATAAAGGTAAATAGTTTGACATTAATAAAAGTTCTTTGTACTTACCTGACTACAATGAGGTATTCATTACTTTCTTGCAAAATCAATGTCAGTCCTTCTGTTGGAAACAGTTTCGGACTTTGCATATATTTGAAAAAGTTTCTGCATTGTCCGCTTTCAAGGTAAAGTTGAACGATTTCCCTGCTTCTATCGCTGTTACTTTCAAAACCGACACGCCAATAGCAGCGTTTTCTTCGACGGACTGGTAAAAAAAATGGACCAATATCATATCTTGAAGAGATAAATGTGAATCTACTTTGCCTCGTTTCATCTCAAAACAAATTATATAATGTGTCAGTCAATGACATTGTAAAATGACTGTCATGGCTTTGTTGGACAGCCCACCATGACCAAAAGGCTATTATATTGCAGAAAAGTTAACTTCCAGACTGAACCGCAAGCCTTTATTCATGTTAAATGATTATGGAAGTCAATATCAGACAACAGTTAAAGAAGTATGATACTATTTCAGCTTTACCTCTATTATTGATCTGGCCTGCAATTATCATGAATACGAGAAATCGTAAATCTTCCATTATCGTCAGATGAATAGCGCTAATAAATGCAAATGAACAGAGGCTCCTGAACAATATAAAAGCATACCAGCTTTTATATTCAGCATACATGTCTGTATCATGTATGATTTATATCAAGGTTTCGAAGAGACTCTGAGTTGATAAAAATACCAAAGTACTTAAGATTTAGGAGCATCTTGGAGTTGTCCAACCGAAAATCCCCTGTGTCTTTCCAATTTCGATAAATCCCGAGTCTTCTATTTCGTACATGGCTGCCAATGATCACTTTTTAGGGATCCTTCTACCAAATGGAAATGATTTCAATATACCTTATTTGTAAATTGTAAAACAAAACTTAAATGTTCAAAATAGATACATGGTATAATATATGAATATATAGGAACATTCACCAATAGCTAGAGTCTATGGAATTATAAAGGGTTTGTTTAATGTATGCAATATGTTTTTGTCCATGGTGAAATGCCTGGTGATTTCCCAAATATGTATGTTCATCTCTTGACAAACCCTCAATAAATACTTAATAGTTATATATCTTATTTCGTTACCCCTACTGCCATGATACTTTGAAAACCAGGCCCCCTGTGGGAGGCATGTTCAAGTGAAATAAATTGACAGAAACTGGGAAACACGTACAAGGATATTGTAAGACGTCATTGAGCTTCTTCAACATAGGAGCTATCATATCGAGAGGGGCTCTATTGCAGCAACCGAGTATTTATATTAGATATGCCACAGCCAAAAGTATCCACTTTTTTGAAAAGGGTCCTTCTTTCAATGGTTTATAATTCTCAAAAGAACTATGTAACGGCAAATGCACCTTTAAGAAAAAAGATATCTACTGAATACAGCATTGTTTTCAATCATACTACAATAGTTGTTGCTTTACGATCTTCCTGTTTTACGATATAAACACAACACACTTGGAGTTTTCATTGGACATTGAAGAAAATACGTCATTAATAAGCCATGTCATTAAGCAGAAATAACTCGAGAACACACAATTTTGTAAAGTGAATGAAATAAACTACTCTTTAAATATTTCAGAAATGGTTCTCCAATTTATTATCATCTCATCTTAGAACGAATAAGTAGTTAAATCTTGAATTAAATAAAAACAAGGAGTTTAATTTCAGAACAAAACAAAAGTCCAAAGCAGCTCTAAGAGAAAGAAATATGAAGTTCGTTACATGATCTCTGATTTGAAAAACGAAGATAGAATGGCATAGCTAGACACCATAAAATGTATACCGACTGGGATATGATTAGGGTTGAAAAAAGTTTTTCTTTATGAATAGAGGTTATCTTCCAAATCATCTAAACAAGGGCAAAGTATGTGGGATTAATTTATTAGCCAAAACGTAGGGTACTTACCGCATTTACGTTGAATTATATCAAGACTGTCACATTGTCTCTTCTACATTTCATGGAAGCGAATGACATCCTAAGGCAAGATTCCTCTCGATGAGCAATCTCTACTTTGTCACAATGATTTCATCTGTTGGAAAGTCAATGAAACATTTATCTGGTAGCATGAATTATCTCTGCTTCAAGTAAGAAATCTGCTAGGGAAATATGCTTACAGTCTTTATAATTGCACATTCGAATCAGTCTTAGCAGAGGCTTTATAACCTAAGTCCATGTGAAATGGCTTTCAATATATGGTGTCATATGTTCAGACTAGTACACGCTGTTGTTCCAAATATTGCCGCGGTTGCGATGTCGCGTCTGACAGGTGGTTGTTGGGGGAGCAAATAGAGGGGAGAAGGACCATTTATAACTATCCGTGGCGTTTAATTGGTTTAGTTTGTCCGAAGGGTTGTAAATAGGTTGCCTTCCACAGAGTACTTACGAATTGAAAATGTAACAACAAATGATACTACTGATAAAGTGTACAGTGGTACACATGCATAAGATGCACAAATGCCTTTTGATGCCTGATATTCTAATTCTAAGATAATTAACAATTTGTGAGTTTTAAGACTTGCAGACGAGATATAATAACTTTCAGAATGTCGCACGTTTAAATCGTCCTGAGAGAAACAAGTTGGTTGCTAACAGCATGTAATTTTATGACAAACATTAAGCTAGCGATTACGAGTGATAATTATGATATGTCCAAATCGAAATATTTATAAATTCAACTGCCGCTGTACACAAGATGGCGATCACAACATGTTTGTATGATAATAGGGTAAAATCAGATCAAACCATTGAATGCTAATCGTATGCTTCGCTTTCTGTAGAACTAATACTACTTTCATATCCAGAATATCTTGGGATTGGAGTTTAAGCAACTGCCTTTGTAATAGCACTAAACAATAATTTTCTTTCTATATCACCGGCTTCTTCCTAACACCATAAACCATGTATTCAGTTATTAGAGAAAAATGAAGTAGTCTAGGTCACAGTTATTTCATTAAACAGTCGTTAAAATGATTACCAAGCCGATATGATTATCAGGAGGCCATTTAATGTTTGGTCGGAAGCGCCATCGGCTGAGATACTTTGGTTTGACCTTATCTTTTGATAAATGACAAGCATTTCTTACTAGTCAGAAAGATTTAAAACTTTGATGAAGTGAATGCATTACTTTCGCACTTGTAAATGACCTTTTAAATGCAGTAACTGTGCAACTTGGATTATGGTTAACTGTTACATGATACGCACTTTATGATGTTGGATTGAGGATGTTGGATCCGTAGCTAAAGTCATCTTAATTATATATGTGATTTCAATATGTGAATGGCAAACCAAGTAATTGAATACGGCTTTCAGAATCCCTATTATGTAGGCGTCCAACATGGTGTTTCGACGAAGCTGTAAGATTACAATACATGTGCATTTTATACCATTGGATACTATCGTATTAGTTCATTCTCATTTTTTTTTATTTCTCATCATGTCTTTTCATGATAATAATGTTAGAAAAAATAGTCAAGTATGGTTACAAGTGCTCATTCGTTGCTTTGGGCACAAGAAAAGAGAAACAGAGGGGTTTGTTTTTGTACTTAAATAATAAAAAGTTATAAAATTTGCAATTCAATTTTATTCACCATACCAATTCAAACTAAGCGTTTCTCCATACAATGTTAATTTCAATCAATTCATCTACTTTGTTCATAGTTATTTTGCAAAGTACCGCTAAAAACGCATTATGACCTGTCAAGTAGGTTTATGCATTCTATCTATGCTATTTATTTTAAATCATTTAAAGTCCAAGATACGTCGTTTAAGTATTTGAAAATTCTTTGCAACATAAGCAACATGTGCGCGAACTCTTCGACTACCTCTGAATACAATCGATTCTACCTTCTGATTCGAAATTTCAAATTGTTTTATGGTATAAAACTGAAACAAATTCGCACTACCGAAATTTATTTGTCCCTCATTTTTGGTAGAATTGAGAGTTTTGGTAGACCTGGTAGATGCTTTCCATTGAATATTATTATATTATATTATATTATATTATATTATATTATATTATATTATATTATATTATATTATATTATATTATATTAAGACTGTTACATTGTCCCTTCAAATCTTCATGGAAGCGAATGACACACTAAGACAATGCAACTCTCGATGAGGAACTCTACTTTGACAAAATGATTTCATAATTACCCAACAGTTGAGCAGTCAATGAGAACAATAAACTTTTAGATAGAATATCCTATGCGTCAACTAATGAAGAGAAATATGCCAACATCATGAGCCAATGTGAAATGTCATGCTAACTTTCAATGATGTCATCTATTCAGATAAATGATGACACGTGATTATTAAAGTCTTGTCGTAGTTGTCATGTCACGTCGGACAGATTGGTTATGAAGGAGAAGGAAGAGGGAGAAAGTGTATATCTATCTTCGATTTTAATTGATATTATTTGTCCGAAGGGTTGTAAACATGTTGCCTTCCACAAAGTACTTTCGAATTGAAAACGTAACAACAAATGGTACTACTGATGAAGTGTACAGTGGTTCACATGCATAAGATGCACAAATACATTTCAATAAGCTGTCGATTAAATGAACCTTTCATAGGTTTTAAGACTCTCTGACTTGCGGACGGGACCTAACTACTTTAACAATGTCATGCGATTCGATCACCCTGAGAGCAACAAATCCGCTGCAAACAACATTAAGTTTTATCACATTACGGCAAACGGCGACATTTAACGAATAGTATTTATCATTCGTCCAAAGCCAACATGCTTATCTAATGAACTACCGATGTTTTATAATTCGGAGTCTGATCATGGGTGTATCTGTATGATACGAAGTTCAGTTAAAATCATCGATAGCTAATCGTATTATTCACTTTCTGTTAAATACTACTTCCATTTCCAGTACACCTGTGCAAGGAAGGTTTAGCAGTTGTTTGTGGAATATTCCATGGTGCTTGAATTACTTCATCGCACTGAATGATACTATTCTCTATGCCACCCACATCTTTCTAATTTCACAACAGATGTATTCAGTTATTAAAGACAAATTAAGTATTTCAAGTCATAGTGATTTCATTAGACAATTACAGAATATTTTTTCAAGCCGAGATGACTAACAGGAGGCCATTATGAATTATGTTGGAAGCGCCATCGGCTCAGCCCTATTGTTTGATCTTCTCATTGGATAAATAGCAAACACAATTTGTTAGTTATATAGATTTAAACAGTGGATGAAACGAACGCATTGCTTTTCACTCTTGCAAATGTAGTAACTGCAAGGTCTAAATTATGCTAAAATGAAACATTATCCGAAGTTTGATCCGTAGCTTAAAGTCATCGTCAGCATTTTAAATCAAATAGGGATTAAGTGAACGTCAAACAGAGTTATTTAAGATAGCTTATGGCGTAATACTGAATCCTATATATAAAGACAGTGGTTTCGACGATTCCATGAAGTAATAGTAGTATGTGTGCCTTTTATAACAATGAGTAACATCGTATTAAATCGTTCCACATTTTTCTTTTCTCCGCTTGTCTTTTGATGATAAGAATGTTTATAAATCTTAAAAAAAAAAGGCAAGTGTGGTTGCAAATACTCATTCGTTTGTTTGAACACAAGTGGAGAGAAAACATAGTGGGTGGTTTCGTACTTAAGATTGTCATCAAATTTACAATGCAATTGTATTCATAACACCAATTCAGAATGTATCCTTTGTTTAAACATCAATCCAGTGTCAATGTAAAACATTTCTATGATGTTCATAGTTAAATTAAGCAGCACTGAGGACGAATCATAACTGATTAAATCAGGTCCATATTGGTCATCTTTGTTTTAGTGGTTTTTACTTTGCCTAACAACAAGACATCACTTAAGAGGAGAGGCTGCAGATAACGATTATGTCCATTTTGGAGAAAAGGATGTGCTCGGTTTGTCATCAATAAAAGTGCGATAAAGATTTACAGTTCACAATATAAAGATGTGTATTTTTCAAAATGAAATGGTTTAAGTGTTTTCCGACGAAATTGTCTCTTGAAAAACACGGTTACAATAAATCTGTAATGTCCTTTCGTTGCTTGAAGTTTATACAAAAAAAATGAAACGCTTCCACCTCCTCCATCTTATTGCACATTATGTTTCTTAATGTATTACTGGCCCCTTACCATTGATATGTTATATCATTTTCCCAAACTTATCAAATGCACACCGTTTCTGTAAACGACTATTTGAATGGTTTAATAATTTTCATCTGGCAAGCTCTTTTAGGACGAACACAAAAAGAGCCAACTGTTCATTGTCTGGATCAGGACAACAATCCCGCACAGGGACATGCGCTCTGTCTTTTCATGATAAAGCATGTTATGAATGCTCTAGACCATAAATCATTTTGTTGAATCCCTTGTCATGACAGAGTGGGTCATTTTCAATATTTAAGCCATTGTCGTACAGTAATGTATCTACATGACTTTCTTAATAAGGATAAACCTACATACATGCAGTGGAAGATATGACTATAGTGATGCAAGAGCAAATCGTTGGCTGACAAAGATAACCACCACCAACCCTTAATAAGAATGCTATAGTTAGCAAGGACAGAATATGTACCTCAGGTCTGTGTTCAAGATTGACAAATAGTTGTGCCTTTGACAAATGTACTATTAAGTTATAGTAAGATAGTATTTATGTTGTAAAGAGTCTACTTGCAGGGTTGATTTTTTCAAGATATTTTCATTACTATTTGACTTTCAATCCCATGTGTCTTGATACATGCACATTCACGTTAGATGTCATCCCAAAAAGAGGTCTTGACGTTGCACAATCTATAGCAGGACAGATATTTCAAAAATTGTTGAATGTTCTGTTTCTGTAAGTGATCCCAATATATTTGTTAACGTCCTTATTACATGTAGATCTGTATATGGTTATCAGTATAGTTATTATTTTTTCAGATGAAAGAGTAAAGTATAATAGAATTACATGAATGTCGTCTATATTCAGTTGCCGTCTTGTTTTCGCATTCTGTTGCGATGTTTTGAGAAGGTCTCTGCCGAGGACAGGCTCGTCTATCTATAAAGTAAATTTCGTGAATCTAAATTGTTCTAGAAGTATCTATATTTTATTGGCAAACCATATAATATCTTAATCAATTTGAGTTTTAACCTGTTATCAATGGGTAGAACACCAATGCAAGCGAAGATGCAGTTTGTCATCCAATACATTTGCGTGTCTTTTTTAAGAAGAGTTGGTAAAAAATGAAAGTGCAAACAATAACCAAACGAAGAACCAGGGTTTCTTATCTAACGTTGTTTGTATTTGTGAGCTCTTAAACAAACAGAGATTTACTGCAATGTCCTTCATCTCGGTGATCAAGCTCTTCAAACACGTTAAAATATCAGCCCCATGTGGTCTTCGGTAAACACTAGTTATATTAATTGTTACCAATTTAAGGCAGTTCGTTGGATATAAAAGGCGAAACAATGCACCTTTAATCAGTACATTAGATCACCTTTCTGAGGATAGCAGTTGTTGAGGATGGCAATAATACAATGCTGTTTGCTGGTATTTGTGTTGGTTGGGTGTCACCTGCACAGTGCTGGTGAGTAGGAATCGTTGTTATGTTTCATCTTTCATACAACTGATTCCCTATTTTGATGATAATATTTTTGATATACATGTATTATATATTTATATACAAATAACATGATAACGTCGATTAGGGTTTGGTATTTACTTGAAGCGGGAAGGCATCTAACGGTTATAAACGATGTTTTACAAAACAACTCTAGGAAATATTTTACCTAGGTTTAAACCGATATGCATGGATCTTATCTTAATCCATAGTATAATGTATATTAATCCAAAGTATGTCTCCGTGTGGCATGCCATTTGAAGCTTCTCAGAGAGAATATCACTTTTCTCAACATTGAAATAGTAATGGATATTGCCGTGAACTAATGCTAATTCTTTAGCAGATAATGTTTATTAAAACGCTATCGAGGCATTTGTTATCGATATAACTTTTAAACTAGACGTTTGAAAGGAGTCAGTTCTTACATATGTAGTGTCGGTGTTTAATGCCTGTTTTATAAGAAAGATAGACGTTTGGATAATACCGCTCTCTCAGAGCGCGAAGCGCTCGGAGAGCGGATAACGGTAACATACGTACGAGTAACAAGTTATGTTAACATCGGTTATACCATTAGCAAAAAAACAGGTGGCTTCCGGTTTACCTAAAGGAGAAAACTCGGGTTTGCTTCGGGTGTTTCCGGCTTTACGGAATGGACTGGTTCTATCTAAATTTATTTTTTAAGCATTACCTTTATCTACCAATATATCTACCAATAGTGAACCATTCCTTGTAAAGAGAAAACTCGGGTTTGCTTCGGGTGTTTCCGGCTTTATGGAATGGACTGGTTTTACATAAATTCATTGCCGCTCATTGAGTTTATTTCCGCCAATCATGAATGAACCATAAACCATTCTATCGAAAAACAAAACACGAACAACAGGATCGGCGCCACCGCTTCAAACTTTAAATTGGACACGGTGTTCAACTCCTTGAAAGGAAAACGAATCGCCGGTTGTAGGTAAGAGAACTTTTTGTACTCTTTCATTTCGTTATAAAACAGTGTATCTAAATAGACCCTTTTCACCAAAATTCGTCGTAGAAAAATCGAGAAGGCGAGCCCTCGTCACGCCTCGCTGAAGATGCTTCCTCTAAACAAACATCCATCTGAAAAAACTTCTTCCTTTTAAGTAGAACTACAGCATTCATTTTTTAGTATTACAGTACATGCTCCCTGCAGTACTTGGCTAGAAAATGTGTGTTGCCCGGTGAAATAAGTGTTCACCTATCGATTCGGTGATTACACCCTGCAGTTAGGCATAATCTAATGTTTATGTAGACGGTCTATGTCATTTTTGCGGTGTGTATGGAAAGCATTAGGTACACATCGTGTTGTAGATGGAATACACTATTATGCTGACCAATCAGTTGCTGATATGGATCATTTGTTATTGTTGGAGCTTTTAAATTGAGTACAAGGTACCTTCTTGACAATTCAATAGCAATTCAATAATTCAATTATGGGGCGATATTTTAAGTAACAATAACAGCATGAATTTCCTTTTCCAAAAGTGAAATACCCTTTTACATAGGCGTAGGAGCTGGGGGGGGGGCAGAGTATACTTTGCCCCCCCCCCCCAATATTCACAATGGCAAATGAAGATATTTGAAAAGAAAATGAAAGAAACGAAATTTAACAGCAGAATAAATGTGTTTTATTGTGCTTTATCTGACACCAATTCGCCTTTTGTTACGCATTATAACAAAAATCTTTTTGACGTCATCATTGCAAATGGCAATCTAAACACATCTGGTTTATCCAATGAAAACTCAGCTCACTGAAATACCCGGGAAGTCTAGATTGACGAAAACAGTGGTGTAAAACATGTTCTAAGGAGTCAGACTCAATATTGTCTTCAATTGTTACCTAAAGGGGTCAGACTCAATATTGTCTTCAATTGTTACCTAATGCTTGAAAATTAATCTAAAACGAGTTGAATGCGTGGCTGTGACAGTCTGGCCGCTGCACCTTTTGTTTAGATCAATGCATTTGATTTCCGCGTGAGATCGAGACCTTGCATATCCTTTTATTTATTTTTTTTTATTATTATTTAAGATACACATTTTCATACGCTTTCTTGTTATTCTTATAATGTTATTGAATTTGTAAATGCATGAATAGCCATAAAAAAGTTTAGGAACATTTATTCTTAGACGGGCCCTCATCTGAAGTTGGCCCCCCCCCAATATTGAAAACGCTCCTACGCCTATGTTTTAAGTATTTGGTTATGTATGTCACCTTATATGGCAGTATTTTATTCGTTTCGTCCAGTGATGATATAATTCCAAAACATTGAATTGTTCTTGCAAGTGAGAATTTTGTCCTAAAGGTTTATGGTAATAGATCCCTTAGTTGTTTTTTCTTTATATTACAGAATGTATGATGGTTGGAAATATGTCAATTCTAAAGAAAAGATGCAGACCTGCATAAACATTGATTCTGTTTTATAATACAAGTAAGTATATGTCTAAACATGTATATTCTTTCTCTCCCCTTTGAATAAACAAACATTATTGTCATAAAGATTGAAGGTAACTTATTAATGTAATATAGCAAAGAAGCAATTCTCTTTAATGTGGAAGTTTGTTTTTTTCTTTAATTTGAACATTTTTGTATGATCCAGAAATGTTGATGAATTTGGTGTTGCTCACAATTTGTAAATAACTCTTTCTCTTTTCTTTTTCAAAAACCTTGGTTAGAATGAGAATGAAACCAAAATAAGTCAAGACAGGTTGGACTATAGATTTTTTTTATCACCAATCAGCTCTTTTTTTATTCTGTCAGTAAACTGCTTCAATTGATTACCATCAGGAATGAATTATTTCCATTGTTACCAATTAAAAATTATAAGTCAGTTTAATGTGGCCAGTATTGCCAAAAGATTTAATTTTTTTTATTTTTCTCTTTTAACAGCCAAATCTGATGACTAACTGGCAGAGTAAGGAAGGTGTAACAGCAACAGAACATTCAGTGATGTGGATATAATAAAAAAAAGCAGATGAAGATTTACAAGGAGATACCTTAAATCTTCATGTTTGATCAGTGAATAGTCTTAAAGTTTAGTTTTCTTTTCAAAAGACTTATTTCATGAAGAAAAAATAACATTAACAATGATATATCATATGTTATGGACATCAAAGGACAATAATATAGAAAAATTGAGAAGGACTATGAAATATTCTATAATGACAACACTGTCACATGTCTCATCTTTTCTTTCTTTCAAGAAGCCTTAAAAAAACACAACTCAATCAAATTATTGAGACAAAAAGCATTATCATATGTTAAAACTGCTTAGTAAGCCTGCAGCAGACCAGAGGAAGACAGTAACTTGAGTCATTACTTGAATTTCTTTTCTAATTATTGCATGAGTATGAAGGGAAAAAAGATGAGAGTTTAATTTGCATACATCAATGTTGAATTATTATTTCTCCTTTGATTTACCACAAAATTTTGAAACTTATTATGACAAGGGGAAACAGGCTCAGAGAGAACATTTTCCTTGTCACAATTGCTTTAATTCATAGGAAAAAGAAACTAATGAATACCTGTTATTGCTTTAAATTTGAAACATTTTGTAAAAGAAAATGGCTACTTTGTATTTCATAGAGTATTTGTTATTTCTTTTATCTGAAGAAGTTGAACACAAATGTTTCTGTCATATTTTTCCAACTCTCAGAAGTGTTTTTCTATTCAAACAATGAAGGTCAGGGAACTGTTGATGTCAAGAATGAAGCTAATGTGCCAAAACTAAGCTGTGACTTTGTTTTTTCAACCAAATTGTTAAAGCAAGGAATTAGAATACATTAACTAATGCTGTCTGCTGATTATCACTTATGTCTTTTAACTTCATTTCATTAATCATTTATTGCATACAGAACTTTTTTTAAGTTCTTTAATAGATAAAAACATATAAAAAAGCAGTGTTTCATGTGTTAACAAAGGTTTATGAAATATTAATATGAAAAATTAAGGATTTTTTTTTTATTTTAAAGTTAAACGAAATACCTTTTGGCTACAACAAAGCTTTTTGTTGTTATTGAATGACCTTTTGTAGATCAGCAATGCAATCTCTGGGATTTTCTTATCTATATTGAACAATAAAGAACCATTCAAACAAAGACCTGATTGGCTTTCTATTTGATGTAATTTGGTAAGTCCCAAAGCATGTAGATGAGTATGTTGTTGAACATCATCTGAAACTATTAATCCAACTGACCCTTCTTCATAATTAAATGACATGTTGTTTTTTTCTCATGATGATTTAAACCAGTACCTACAACACATGATTTTGTGAAGAAAATTCTATGATTTCAAGCAGAAACAGACTTGTGGTTCAAAAATTATAGTTTGGTGGTTCTGTCATTGCATGAGTAGTTTGTCCTTACGTGATGAATGACTCATTATTGATGAAAGGCCCTCATACACAGCCCAAGCAAGCTTTAACCTTTCCCAAAAAACAAATTGACAGAGTTTGCAGACGATATTTCAAAATGTGATGAAATTGAACAATATTATTCGGAAAGAGCAGAAAACCTTGTGGGAAAAGGAAGACTCGCTCGTTACGAACAATTTCTCCTTTTCCCACAATGTTTTCTAAAGTAGTCTGCAACAAAGTCGTCAAATGTCGTTACTGTTTGGGAAAGGATTAACTAATACCCATATAGAACATAGTCCATCAAAAAAGTCTACCAGGAGACTTGCCCTTTTACTGAGACCTATCTTAATGTGACAAAGATGACAGCTCTGTGATAAAATGAGTATTTGCCCCCCTTAGTAAGCTAATTCTTTTATTTCCACAAAGTTGTACTTTGAATTTAGATTGAAAAGCATATTCAGTATGCAAGTTTCATGCAAAATCCATAACAATGAGTTGAGAGAGCGGTCTAGAGGCAATGCCTTTGTTCATATTATAAATAAGTTATTGAATCCCGCAACCACTGCATGACGCGAGACTACAACGTTCACATTCTTCAAACTTACTTAAACACCAGTAGCATGTTATTTGAACCTATCCATTGATAAATATGTTTATTGATCAAAAGGTGTTAATCATTGCATGTTAAAACATTTATATTGCATGAATTTAGTGCATTCAAAATCCAAACGAGATAAACAGAAATTTCAGATCACGGCATGAACTACATTTGCAAAGTGCAGAATAACAGCAAAGAAAATTAACTAAATAATGAAATTGTAAGCTTATGTATACAGGATTCTTTTGTTTCTGCTATATTTTAGAAAGTACAGTGTCATTTCCTATGGACCCTGTAGTCGCATCAATTCAAAAAGACGCGGCAGACGGTTCAGCTGTTGTCACTGTTACCGCAACTGACACGGATAGCATTGCATTAACATATACTTTGGAATCCCAGGAGCCGAATACAACACCAAATGTGTTCTCTATTGTTGAAGCATCTGGAGCAATAACAGTTAGCGACGTATCAAAATTGGATTATGAAAACACAAAAGAATATACACTCGTGGTTAAGTAAGGATTTCATCATTTATTTTTAGAATAATTGTACGTCAAGTCGGCATTTAGCTAATGACCAATCCCCTGTTCCTCCTAAAAGGAAAAGACATTTAGTTGTCAATTAATCACACATTCTTCCTTTAGAAAAAGGCAAATAGATGTGACATATTTATATTGGGTTGGGATCAAGGATTTAAAGCCCGATTGGTAAGTATCCCAATTAGTCTTATTTTAACAAAATTGAAAATGACATTGAAACCGTACAGGTTTGTGCTATTCATGTCATCATCAAGAGATATATTTCAAACATTTAAAACAGATTGATCGTGCTGTTATAGCACCATAGCGAAAATCGTTTGGGGAAATATTAACTTATCATTAAAGGATATTTATTAAACTGACAGCATTTCGATGTGAGCACAAGTTGACCGATTTAGACTTGAATGCACATGTTGTTTTGTTTAAAGATGTTTCTTAAAAGAAAAGGAATTTTGAAAGTCAAAGTAAGATATCGTTGAAACAAGACAGTCTTTGTTTTGTTTTTTTATTACAGTTCAAAGTAGCGATTGAAAGCAGAATTATTTCAGAAAGCCTCGATTTGTTTAACTATATACAGCATATATGCAATAGATTATCTCAAAAGCGATATCACACTTTTTAAGAAGAATACATGTAAATTCCCTGTATACTCACTTTAAAGAATCAAATCGATCTAATTTTCCGTCCAATGACCATGCTTCAGTGCTTATTATATAACAGTACATCTGTTATGCAGATTTAAAGAACTTAATTTTTTCAACTTCGATATGTCTTTAGATCAGTGAACACTCACCTTTAATGCATATTCTCTCATACAAATATCATTTGTTTTATCGTCAGAGCAACCCAGTCTACGGGCAACTCTCCGGCATCAGCTACGACAACAGTCAGTGTAACTGTAAAGGACGGGAACAAAGCACCAACATTTCCTGAAACTTTGTATACAGCCTGTGTCAACAAGGGTTCGCCTGGAGGTATAAACTTTAACCTACTAATCTGACAGGAACTTTCAAGTTGCTTGAAGCAGATCTATAAGAAAGTGTGTTAAAATATCAATTAAAATTGTACCAACAATTAGCGTTATAGATATATAGCGAAATAATATTCGCTTTGTAATCAAGTAGCCTACTTAAATAGGGAAATACTTTTTTATCATTCATTCAATTGTATCATTAAATATCTTTTATTGAGGCTGTGAATATTAATTGTTATGCATTTTTTTTACTGCTAACTTATAGTCAAGCATCGGGGTAAAATCATAATCTAATTTGCTGAACGATTTTGTTTTTGAAAGATCTTATGATTTATGGACCAAGAATATATAAGGATGCAGATAGTTTTCCCTTACACTTTACTCGACTGTTGGTATATAAAGGCATCGGTGAAAATCCACCAACAACAGCGATCGACGATTTCCTGTCTCTAAGATCTGATAATATATAGATGAAGATGATGTATGATTGAAGATATCTCTTCCAAATATCGTGTTTGACTGTCTGTAAGGGCTTTGCCAAGCCTCAGGATAAAATTATCTTATGTGCTGAACGATTACCTATTATCCAGATCTATATCGTATCTATTGAATAGGTTCCTGGATGATTTGAATTAAAAAATATAATCTTGGGCATTTAGGCTTTACGTGTATTTCTGCTACATTCTACTCTAGACTAACAATCAAAAAACTTTCTGGGATGATTCTTTCAATAGAACGTTCTGTAAATATTGATAAAAAAGATCTAAATGCTATGTTACAGGTACAGTTGTTTTACAAGTAACAGCATCGGATGAGGACAGTGTTGACACACTTACGTATTCGATCACTGGTAGGTTATGTTTATCATCGTTTCATTCCCTCAATTAATCAATATGCATTCATGTCGGATTCGAATACCAGTCCTGTTAGGTCGTTCAGTCGGTCCTTATCTATGTTATTTCCTTTCCAAAACTGCATGCTCTTCTGTCCAACGTGTTGACTGTTTTTCTATGTGGACTTAACAGGTTAATACTAAGACAAAAATACGCATGTTGCGTTGAAATCATAAAACGTCGAAAATAATATTGGTGGAGCAATGAAGAAAGAACAAGACTTTCTTATTCATTTTTAAGCACACGGTGTATCATATAAATACAAATGTAGGCGTCACAAAACTTGGTAAATCGTTTGATTCAGGACATTCTTTCTGTTTCTTAGGAACGGCTTTTAATCTCATCTAAACAACACTTATTTGTTTATAATCTGTAAGACATTAACTTGAACATGTTGTGCGAAGTCAAAGATGATTTAAAAGCATTAAATCATGTCAAAAACAAGGTAGCAGATAAACAAAAGCATCCTGTCTAAGTGATTTGTATCCCTATGAATATTTGAACCTTCAGCCAATTGGCACAATAATCTGATTTTTTACTCCTGTTGCGTAATATTAGTCAATCAAACGGAAATCAAGACAGCATCAAAAATAGCTAGAATTAAAAAACCTTTAGAACTTTACACTTTACACTAACATATAAATATATCATCGTGAGACCACATATGTGATATTAACATTTATGGGTATGTTTCCTTTTTCTTTTTGTTATAAGCCGGTAACACCAATTCAATATTTGATGTTGAATCCACTGATGGAACTATCAAAGTTGACGATGGAAAGACCATTGGTGAGACACCGGCCTCCTACAACCTGACCATCACTGCAACTGATAATGACCAAACACCGGCATCTGGCACTACAATAGTCTCCATAAACGTAGCCGATCCTTGCCACAACTTTGCTACAACAATAACGGCGTCGTTTTGTCTGTTTCTGGTTAGTGGTGCAGTGCATCTTCTGCGTATCTGGTAAATCTTTAAGGCGGATGACCTCAATTGGACGTATGGATTATTCTAATCAGATTTTTTCTCTCTTTCAAATAGCCGCTTGCATGGAAAAGTTGATGAAAGACTAGATTTGACACCGACTAAAATCTACCTATTAAAATATCAGTTACATTGATTGAAATAAGTATCAATTTACCCCACGATTTCGTGATTAGATAACAAGAGCAAATCCTTTGGCTAAAGACACGAATTTTGTTTATTGATCCCATAAATAAACGTGATAGATTCACATATAGCTAAGCCAATCATCTCATTCGAGATAAGTAATCATGTATGAAATGCAAATTTGCATGGAAAAAAATGATTATGCATTTCGATTGATTGGCGGAAAAGACAACTGAAAAGCCATAATTTCACCAAAAGTGTCAAACATGGATTAGATCATGGTGTTTTATACACAAGCAACTGTCAATAACAACTTACTGGACAAAATGAAAACTGTTTGGTTTAGCCCCGATGCCTTTCTGTATGTATAAATACTTTGGCTAGTGAGAACAAGCTGCACCGAAAAAGCTGCATTTTAAGCTTAGCAATTCTATCACAAACAAACAAATATCACGTGGAAATCTTTGTCCCAGATTAGAGGCCTTTTAGGACTCATCCGGGATAATATTTTCTAAAACGTTTGACTTACGAAAGTGTTTTCGAACATAGATAACTAGGTCAAATTACGGTATTATGCTGAAGAAGATTTGCGATGAAGTTACTTACTAAAAATAATTCATAGTTAACCCATTCCATCATATGGTGTTTATTTAATACAAATAAAAAGCGTTTTGGAAATATTTGAAATAAAAAATATTGTAACAAAAAGAAACATTACACCATGACATATAATACCTTACGTCATATTCTTGAAAGTCTCATTTCTAAATACAATTTATGGTATTTTATGTCATAGTGTTGTTGTTGTTATTATTGTTTTCGTAAGTTTTTATTACCATTGGGTTTCTTTTCTGTTTTTGTTTTGTTCATGTTTGCCAACGTAACAGCTTTATGTAATGGGTTAACTCTGAAAAGTCATCTCTTTTGTTTCGATTCTTAGAGTGTTAATAAAAGATTCTCAATATGTTTTAGTTAAGTTTTCACTTCATGCATAAGGTCATGTACCACTCTAGACATTTATCTGGTCCATAGTTCGGTGTTAAGAGCATCGTCTGGTTCTCGCTTGGATCAAGTGACCATAGAAAAGTCAACGGCCGAGTCGGTGTCATCCACTAAATCGGCCTGAAACGAAATAATGTAGCCAATTTCGAAATAATCATTCGTGGTTGCGCGGCAAAAAAAGAAAGATAACTCGTACAGTATTAATCAAATTGGACTGTACGAGTTATTCCCCTTTGAAAATCTTCCGATTGTTTGTTTCAACCGAAATACTCGTTGGAATTATTTGATTTCATTATCGAATTCTGACAAACCGAAAACGTAAAGTTAGATTTTGTACTTTGTATTATTTGAATAAATATCAAAGGTATGTCTTTGAATTACTTATAATGACATTGCAACACACCAAATATATGGACGAGCGTTTACTTATTACCGTTGCATTATTAGAACTAATAAATGGGGACTCTCACTAAAGTATATTCCCTGATAGTTTTCATCTATTAAAAAAAGCTTTTTAATTGGGAGACACAACCGTAGATGCATATTTTAGTGAAAGGGAAGGAAATATTGTGGGAAAAGGAAAAGTGCTCATTAAGAGCAATTTCCCCTTTTGCCACAATATTTTCTAGAGTCATCTGCAACAAACTGGTCAAATGTTGCTATTGTTTGGTAATGGGTTAAAACAAGAGATTGATTATGTTATGATGGCGTGTAAAGAAAATATTGAGACCCAAAAGTACCAATTGGAATTGCTCAAAAGGGATTACATGAAGTATGGTAGAGATGGGTGGTAAATTGACTGGGCTGGGTTCTTTGCCTTTGTTAGTGTTAGACAAACCCTGACTAACAAGATATTTTGTTATAGGCGCAGGTATAGCTATAAAGTTCTAATTTTGAGTTAGTTAATACCCTAACTCTGGATATTATAGAAAAAAATAAAGTACAACAGCTTATTTCAATAATGATTTTATTTTACGTTTATTCTACGAACACTTGATAACAACACATGCAACATATAAGGGTGAGTCAATTATACATGAACAAGGAACCACTTAATACTTAGGTGTCAATTTTCTCATAGAAAGAAACTAGTTAGTTGTTTACTATTTCAGATTACTTGGTCAAGAGTGATGCTTTAGTCAAGGGCTTGTTCTATTCTTCATTTCCAATACAATGTAATATATCATTTTATATCATAATGTACAAATTATAGACACATTCATCAGTCTATTTATTCACTAGCCCTTAGAATGCTGTTGAATTTTCTACAAATAAATAGTATGTTGTCTGCTTTCCAAAATTTTGAATATCTACTTAATTTTGATGAGGGTTGATAATCAGAGAAGCAAACAGATTAGATCACAGGCCAGCTGCCAATTTACTTGGCAGCTGGCCTGAATCTAAACTTTGTTTGTATTAGCATGAAGTTGGTTCTAGCACTATAAGGACTAATTTTGGAATTAAAACTGCTTTTAATTAAAAGCATATGAATTATGTAAGGGATATAAGGTAGAAACCATTAAAATTTAAAACATTGCTGTTTATGAGCAATCTTACACTATGTCACAGTAATTATTAAAGCATTTCAGTGCAATTGCATCAACGTTAGACAAAATAAAGTTATGGTGACCCACTTACTACAAAGGAGGAATATACTCCTTTTGTTACACTGGTTGCTGCCCAAAGTTTCATTGATGTTTTCTATTGACTCATTCTTTGGAACATTCACAGAATAACTGATTGCTGTTGCCATAATTTTTTTAAGAATCTCAAATCCCAAGTTTGGGGAAAGGTAAACCTTCTAGTTGGACTGAAATCAATCAATTCAATTGTACCTTGTTCATCTGATAATTGCATAATTTGTTGTAGTTGACTCGAAGCTTTGGATATGCCAAGCCAAACAAACACTCTTAAAACAAATTTCTTCCATTTTTTATAGTCATATATAATCAATAGTATGAATCAATGATTCTTAATAGCCATGTTTTAAATAGTACTCGAAAATATATTTTCCAAAATAAAAACCTTTAAGAAAAATCTTTTAAGTAAGCTACTACAAATAAAAGTCTCAAAAGATTTCTATAAAAAAGAATAAAAGCTACAAAACAGTTTAACTAAATATCAAGTATGTAATAGACAGTTTCAATATCAAGTATGCAATGGACGGATTCATAGCATCACAATAAAATATCACAGATTCTATTAAACTGAGATTTGAACAACACAATGTTAATAAATAACTCAACTATTACAAAACAAATATATCATGATTTAAATTGCATGGTACAATACCATTGAATGTTATAAAGTGGTTCCTGTGTGGCACAGTGGCTTAGGTTGTAGACTTGAAGCCTGGAATTCAAGCACAATTTGCAGGTTTCGTGAAAGTGTCTTTTAGCAAGACTCTTCTCAGCTCTGGTTTAGTAAATCTGAACCTAAGGTAAGATGTAATATAACTGAAAATTGTTTACATGGCATTAAACCCCCATACAAGAAAGAACATTATCTAGTCAAGTGAATAGACAATCACAGTATTTTGCTAAGCTATAAATCCACTACTTTATATGCAAAGGCTTTTCAGGAAACAAGGGTATATACTACATAGTGACTAGTTAGAAATACCCTGAACTCCTATTGGCCTAAAAAACACTTAAAGATTCAAGAAAAAACAAAAGCTATTCAAAATTCTTAATACCCCCTTCTCTGTTACAATGTTTCCTTCAATTTATTTTGCAGACACATCTTATCACCTACAGGCAATGGGTATGGTGGCACTGAAGTGACATAATTATGCAAGATTCTATTTTTCAATTTTGTTTTCTTGAAAAATATTATTCATGTTCCAGACAAAATACTTTGTTATCTTGACATCTCTTTCTTTTATCATTCAGAGAGAAAATACAAAACAGTCTCAATAACAACAATACAAATTGTTTGCTGAAGATATTTTTCTTAGTCCTGCAACTTAACCAGCCAATTAGAACCCTCAATTAGGATTGATGTTTCTGATTGGCTAATAATCTTGATAAACTTTTTATTTCATATCCAGGGATAAACTATTCCAAATGATCCAAACCAAGATATTTCAATCTACCAAAGTTACAGCTTCGATCATCTGAGATAGAGATAAAAAGAAAAGAATAAATATGGCAAACCAATATCATTTCATATTGTTGAAATTATTAAGAAATATATTTCAGGAAAGCGAAAGTGGGGAATAAAATCATGCAAATGTCACCCCACTGCCACCATAAATAGGAAATTCTAACTGAACAAGAACAAGTGAACAGACAGAAAACAAGTAAACTCACTCCTTCATATAACATAAATATTCATGCAAACACACCTCCAACAGAAAATTTGAGAAACACTTGTAAAAATAGAAGAAATTGCTCTAAACAATTAAAATTCTCCTTTAGTTTTGATGGCTTCTACCATATATCACAAAGGAACTTTTTTAATTCATATATTACAATTTAATTCCAATGTTTTCTGCTGTTGCTTTTAATTTGCAATGGTAACAAAGTTTCATTGTGATATGAAGGAATGGGTTTTCACAGAAATACAACACAGAGGACATTTTCATCGACGATACGGCTTCACGAGAACATCATTTCTTCCGCATGTTGTAGGAGTAGTTCTTCGACTGGGTCTGGTTGTCATTCAGCTTTATCAGATTGAGTTGTCCTGAAAAAATAATTCCACATTTAATATGAATTAAACATGCTATTATTACCCCTTATAATACTGGGTAATTTTCTTGAAATAGATTTTTTGTCCTCTGCTTTCCAAAACATTAAGTGTCTGCTTAATTTTGATGAGGAAAGATACTCAGAGAAGCAAACAGGTTTGATCACAGGCCAGCCACCAATTTTCTTGGTGGCTGGTCTGGATCTAACTTGTTTGCATAAGCATGAAGTCAGTTCCAGCACTATAAGTGTTAAAAAAGTCCCAATCCATAGCACCTCAGTATAGTTTAAAGTTATGTATTTTACAACCATTGTGATTAAAGCATTATTAGATCCATTCTCCTGCTTTCTGACCCATGACCAGTACTTGCCCTGATTTGTGACTTAGTCCCAGCATTTTCAACTTCCACTAATGGGAATCAAACCCTTGGTACCAGCAGCCAACAGCATGCACACTTTGATGCATTTGCTGCAGCAGAAGACATTTAAACAATTAATTAAATCACTTCTCCTGCTTTCTGACCCATGACCAGTACTTGCCCTGATTTGTGGCTTAGTCCTAGCATTTTCAACTTCCACTAATGGGGATCAAACCCTTGGTACCAGCAGCCAACAGCATGCACACTTTGATGCATTTGCCACAGCAGAAGACATTTAAACCATTGAGACAAAAGGATTAATTGCTCCTTAAAAGCAATTTATCATTTTGGCACAATGGGCCCATCCAAATATTGTGAAGAGAAATGTATTTTTGTCATAAAATTTCTTATCATTTGAAGTTGATTCCAATCTGGACCAGTAAAATGTTTCCAAATGGTGAAATTGATTGATGACATTTACACTGTATGCAAATTTTGCCAAATGGAAAAAAAAATCAAGTTCAATGTTTGAGATACTCTATTTGTTTTTCTGCATAAAAACAAAAGCAAAAAATCAATCATTCAAAATTCTTCGGAAAGAAAACAGAAATTCCTATGACAATAATTGTTTTAGTGCTAGGTAATCTACAAAAAGTTGTTATTTTTCAAGAGGCAAAGCCTATGTTAGCATTATGAACACACATTTTCCGTACACCAATTTTAATACTGGTACCTTTGTCTATCTCTAGACAGCCAAGCCCTGTCTTTAATTAGTCCATCCGTATAATCTTATCAGAAGTTAACATAGCCATAACCTCTTGACATCACCATAATCTATCTTTACAAAGAACAAGCTTTTGAAAACTCAATCTTGCATAATGTTAATCATTTGTAAAGCAAAGAGAAAAGGTTTCTCTGTTTTAACCTACTTTTGCTTCAATTAATAAAAATAATTTCTTCCAAATCTCTCTAAGAAAATACATATTTCCCATTCTGAGATAATTGCTGATTGCTCAAGCTCATACCAAAAACTGGATAAATGCAATAGTTAACATAGAAGTTATATATATGAATCCGGTAGAATGCATGAAAACTACAAAAACCTAGCAACATATACACAATGTCAAGTTAGAGATTAAAATGTGTAATGAGATCAAAATGACAGGGTAAGCTGCATGAACCTTCTATCCGAATTTATATGCTAGACAAAATGTCTTTTGCTTTATGATTAAATAGGTTGTCTGCTTATATATGAATTTAATCAAAATCTAAAGGCAGCTTAAATTAAGCAGATGTGCCTTTCAAGGCTACCCCATAAGCATATTTATTTCTGACACTCATTTAAGATAACAAAAGCTTCATGTATAATATATACACTTCCAAAGCATTGAATTTCATAAATGTTTGTAGAAAGACCCAGAAGCATTTTCTCCTTTGTCACAAATAGTTCTTCCCATCATTACGCCCAAAATGTTATTAAGCATATATATATATATATATATATATGTAATGTCACAAAATCCCTTATGATAGACAGGATATAAGGACTTAAACCTATCATCTTAATGAATTGTTGATAATTATTAATGTATGATCATGATTTCGTCATTCAAGCAAACATTTATCTTGCAGCATCACACACCCAGTCTTACCTATTTTCTTTTAAATCCTATAAAATAATTAAAAAAAAAGGATTGTTTAAATTGGAATCAACTTTGATCATTTTATCTTTCTTTTTCATGGGAGGTACTACTCCACTAGAAATAGTGAACGTTGATGGTTCTACCCCTTTGACCAGCCATTATGGACCATTGAGAATAACACTCTTGCTCCATCATTACGAGCAAACCACCGCAACAAAATTGAAATTCTGTTGATGCGATATAAAACCCTTAAAAAGAGTCAATTTTTGTACACAGTTATTTAATATAAACTATCGTTTCAGAAGTATTTCAACTCCATTCTGTCAGTCAGTACATCAATACATGAATGACCCAAGTTTTTCTCACACCAATACAACGTAGGTATTATTTACAGGTATTTGTGATCATATAGGAAAATAGTCTGTAGATTGGTACGCTTATTGTGCAGTTTTGGTGAGAAATCACAAGGGGAAACGGTAGACACATTTTCTTTTTAATTGTTTGTATGGTGTTTTACATCGCGTCAACATTATTTCAGTTATGTTGCAATGTCCGAGTCTAAATGATGGAGGAAAACCCTTCGCTCAACTTCCCATAAGGGCTGGTCAAATCAAGGAGAATGCATTCTTTAAGTCTGTCAGGAGACTACCTCTCACGAAAATCCATATCCCTCACCAAGATTTGAACACACATGAAGGGGCCATGTGCTCTTAAGTTCTGTACTCTAACCACTAGGCCACATAGACCCCCCCCCCACATACATTTTCTGTACCAGATTAAAAATATACTGTTGGGTTGAATACTGCATTATTATAACTTTAACCCAATGCAGACAATATAATTCTTACTTAAATGGAATACGTATTGAACATCAAAGCATTTGAACTATCAAACAGAAAATAGAATGTGGTAAGCATCATTAATACATATCAAATAAAATAATAAAAGATGTAAGTGATAATTCATCAATAAATATCAAGAGAAAAGATTGAAAATTATTCCAAAAGAAAGAAGTGAGGTACAAAGGAACTATTCTCCCATAAAGCAAAACTCTATGGATGAGTATGACACAAAGGGCAAAGATCAATAGAACTCAAAATATAATCTTGATTTAAATGTGCTGCAAAGATCAATAAAAGTCAAAATATAATCTCTTTTTAAAATTAAGTAGTGAAAGATCAATGGAAGTAAAAAATAAACAATCTTTATTTCAATGCGGTGCAAAGATACAAAAGCAATATACAACTTTGTGAATATGATATACATGAATGTAAGGATTGTAAATTCCTTTTCATAAGGCAAATTTTTGTAGCAGACAACAATACAAAATATACCCTATAAAAGATGAGTTTTAGATTAAAAAGCTAATTGTTCTTAAGTCAATACAACTCAAATAGTAATTAAAGCTTCTCAAGATGACAAACTCTACGAATTTCTTTCACAATGTTTTCAATATGTGTCTGCTTTAATGGCGTTGAATATGGCATGTATAACCCTAAGAATGCTGTGTAAAAGGAGATTTTTGTGTTAGTCTGCTTTCCAAAACCTTAACTTTCTACTTAATATTGATGAGGAAAGATACTCAGTGAAGCAAACAGATTAGATCCTAGGCCAGGTCCAATTTACTTGGTGGTTGGCCTGGGTCTATCAAGTTTGCATAAGCATGAAGTCGGTTCCAGCTCTTTAAGGGTTAACAGTAATGGGTAAAGAGTGATCAATAAAGCTACAAATGTTGGAATCACACAAGAGTAAAATTGAAAATGCATATAGCCCCTTGCTGTGATATATAAATACAAAATGTGTAACTGTAATCCTTAAGTTTTACTATTTCATCATATGCATCTACTATATCTTACCTTCAATCTCTAAAAGAGAAAAAGCAAATAAAATAAAAAACAGGGAAAATGTATCACAACAAAATCAAATCAAAAGTTTATTAACCACAAAAACAAAGTTTACTAAAAAGTTAATATCTGTTAGATTGGGAAAAGGCATAACTGTTAATTAACTGTTAAGTTAGTTAAATACAGAAAGTTTCCCTAAAAAAAACAATGGATTAGTAAACTTTAATTTACAAATGTATCATGAGGAGTAAGTTAACATGGGTGAAAGGGTCAAGACCTTACCAATGTAAGGCCAATTAAAGGAAATTAATGCTATATCAAACTATGTTCTTTGGTAAACTTTTGGACAGATTCAAATAGTTATCACCAGAAAACACCATCGGCACAACTTAAATGTGAAAGTAAACCAGAAATAACCCAGATTAGCAAGTTTTATAATTCAGATTTCCTGATTCTTCACCTCTGACCTTGACAGTTGATACACACATTTTTGAACCGACCAATCAAAATTCGTTATTTTGAATATGAAAACAAACATGTTGTTGATAAACATGATTGAATACGTGGAGACAACTATATTTCAAGCACAAATTAACTTATTTTAAACGAGTCTTATTAGGAGGGTCTCAATGCATTCATAAACTAATTATCATGACCTTTATGAACATAATAAAAGAACTCCATATATTTTTTCAGTAATTTATTTGTACTCCTCTTCTTTGAAGTGAATTTAAGGTAAGGAAAGTAAACATTGGCATGAATTAATATTATTTTCAACTATTCATCAGTTATATTGTTTTGTAGATCAAAACAATTGCTAGTTCTCTTGTCATAACACAACACAATTGAAGAAACTATAAATAGCGACTAGCATTGTATACTTAAGGGTAATAGGGGGTATACATATACAGATCTTTCCGCAAAAGTGATTACAGCTAAATGACTTATAGGCAGGCAAATTGCACTGCGTGTGATTCATTTTGTTTAATTTGATGATTCAATGAATGTATGTTATTTCAATATGTTCCAACATGCCAAGTTAATTAAAAATATTTATTATATCTTAAAGTAAGGCATCATGACTTAACCCGACAGTTTTTATTTTTTCCAATAGAAGATGGTCAACTCTGTTTATAGGAACACCATGAACAATACCATGTTAGACACTTTTGTGTGAACGTGTCTTTTCTATTGTCTTTCCCGCCAATCGCTCGAAATGCATAATCATTTTTTCCATGCAGTTAAATCTGCATTTCATACATGACTACTTATCTCGAATGAGACGATTGGCTCATTTATATGTAATTTCATCACATTTATTTATGGAATCGATGAACAACATTAGTATCTTTAGCCAAAGGAGTTGCTCTTGGTATTCAATAACGAAATCGCAACAGGAATTAACACTTGCTTCAATTAACGTCATCGAAAGCTGGTATATCAAATATGTTTGTGTCATCGTAAAAGCTTGTCTTACACCAGCGTTTCCATATAAGCAGCAATTTAGGAGAAAGACAAAAATCTGATTAAAGTAATCCACGCTTCCCATTGGGGTCATCTTCTTTGATAATTCACCTGATACACAGAAGATGCACTGCACCGCTAAGCAGAAACAGACAAAACAACGCCGTTTTGGTTGTAGCAAAGTTGGGGGCTGGAGTAACGTCTGGTAGTGTAGTGTTGTCGCCTATGGGTGGAGTGTCGGCTGGGGTGAAATGGCGGCTGGGCATGGCTTGGCAACGTCTATGGACACTGTTGTTGTTCCAGTTAGAGGTTTTAAGGTGCCGGTGTCTCGCCAATAGGCTGGTCAGAATTCACTTTGATAGTTCCATGCCAATAGGCTGGTCAGATTTCACTTTGATAGTTCCATTCGATTCGACCACAAATATTGAGTCATCTAGAAAGATATATAAGGAAAAGCTTTAGTATGTAACCTATACGTGAGTTCACAATGGTAAATTCAAAGTTCCCCCATTTCTTCAATACAATAAAACAGCACTAGTGTATAGATATATACAAATTCAGTTTTCAACAACTTGTAACTTATGACATTTCCTTCGAACGAACCATTTCGTGTATTGTTTGCCTCCCCTTTAAAGAGAAATATTAAGAATAGGCCTATCATATTGTCCAAATCATTTTGTAATTAACATTTGTGATTGCAATAAGGTTCAAACGGGAAACACGCGTTGACCTCGAATTTGGCGTTTCTTACAACATCTCTAATAAGACAGTAGATAGATGATAAAGTATAACATGCCGTCAAGCGAATATGTGAACAGCACATCACCAGCGTCCTCGTCTGTCGCAGTTACCTGTTTCACAACTGTACCTGCAACGCGTGAAATATGTCGTCAGGTTTGAAGCTATATGCACAAGTACTGATAAGATACACGTAACTATCCAGTTTGAGGGTGTAAATTGAACAGCTCAGTAATTACTTAGCTCACACCTTGTCCGTGAAACCTACATTCGAGCATGCCATAAGACTATTAAATGAACGGAGCAACTTAACCTCTCAAAGGCATAACCTCATCAAATCAGCGAAAAACAATGCCATCCGCTGATCAGTTGTGTTGTCTTTTTATTATAACTGCATGTTCTCTATAACAATGCACAGAGTTCCCCAATTTGGATAATCGTTCTCAGGACGTTACATAACTCTTATTGTCGTAGATACGGATAAGGACAACTCCGATTTTAGAAGAGTTCTTCATCTCACCGCTGCCACCAAAGTAACGAAACGAGCAACGGAACTTCTAAAAGAAACAATTCGATCAGCGAAAAAACTGTCGTCTACTGATAAGTTGTGTGGTCTATGTACCTGCATGTTTTCTATAACAATGAAAAAAAAATCCATAATTTTTTTTTACATCGTTTATTATCATTTTGACACATTTTGTCATAAATTGTCATCCAGATGCTTGTATACCGTGGTGAAATGAATGAGATCTGGGGTTAGTACTTTTTAGTATACTATACAAGGGTTCTGACTCTCGAATGGGGAAACTCCTTGTTATAAGCATTCCATTGCTCATGACAACCGCTATGCAGGAATTCCAAAAACAAACTTGTTTTCAGTCAACCCATAGCTCAGACACAAGTTTGTGATGAATTCATCCATTTTTGACATTGGGCCATTTTTGATAGTTAGCGAACCTACCCCTTTGTTTTTCTTGCGCCAATTTCTTAATTTTGTCACAAATGGCGCCATTTGCGAAGGCCAGCGTGAACCCTGAATTATAGGAATAAGATCATGGTTAAACATTAGCACCCAAAAGGGCAATTCCATTTTTGAAACATTTACTATTAACAAGCTTTTCTTATATCTACAGAACAATATTATACAAATGAGCTTCAAACAGTCTTGTTATAATAACTTTATTTGTTTGTATGGTCTTACAATTTTTAAGTTATCTTACTGCTTTCATGGATCCATCAGTACTAGGCTATATGACTCTAAAGTGACTTGCCAAAGGTAACCCCTACGAAACCAGGTGTTGGTGGGACTCGAACCTTGGAACCAGAAGTTCTCAGTCTGCCATCTTAACCACTGGGCCTCCATTAAGGGCTTTTTCACATGCTATAACATGCTATAACATCATGCAGTTTTCCCAAAAATTCAAAGTTATATTAGCTTTCCTAATTCATCATCTTCATCGATAAAATTTTCCAAAATAACAGTTCTCTGCATCCTTATAATTTAAGGTAATCAAGGCTATGCCAGACTTACTCACCTTTGAAGATATATGATATCATCGGGATCACACGTCATTTTGTGGGCGTGTTTCGAGCTATCAATCACCCTGGCACTGTCTTTTGGGCGCAGGGGAAGTTTTTCCATAGCGCAGTCTGAAAAGATACGAGAAAATGTTATTTAAAATTTGTATGAGTTTTGCATTACATCAGCATTATTTCAATTATGTTGAAAAGCCCTACTCATGATGAAGGATGTTCCCAAACTTGACTTCCCAATCAATGAATTTCAATTGATTAAATAAATGAATAACAAACATCCCTTGATAACGTATTGAAAAAGACTTTATGTGTCTAAGAAATTAACTCACGTTCAAAACGTAATAAATACTTTCAACAATGTTAACTTAAATTGTTTCAAATTCTATCCGGCTACCGGTGTCCGAATTTACATCAAGTAAAATATTTCACCAACACGGGCAACAAGGTCGTCTTCAAAGTAGATTAATTACCTAAAATAAAGCACATTTGTCCACATATGCAATAGTACACATTCAAGGGTTTCTCTCCTTGATATTCTTCTTCATCCTTCGTATCAGTACACACTAAAGACTTTGAAACAACTTTGGGCATTTTTGAAACGTTGTTTTTGACGCACTCAGAAGATCTCGATAATCTCGGGGATCTCGAATCGACTGACTGGTTCCACGTTTATGGGTTCATACAGGCGAAAGCAGGAGACCAGGTCATCTATATGAAATTCGAAGGAAAAAGTAAATGTATTTCTATTAAATTTCGTTAAACGGGTATGTTTTATTATTTTTGTAAGATCAAAAATATTGCGACACCTCAACCAAAGGTATGTATGAACAGAATACTCCCTTTTCGAGTTCAGGTCTTGCTAAACTTCGATTTTGGTGCAAGGGTGTGAGCGGAAAAATAGTCTAAGAGAAATAACTCGTACAAAATATTTAATTAGTAACGTAAGATTTATCTTTTTTCTAAGACTTCCAATGTAGGTTTGATGTCAATGGACGTGTCTTAAAGAACGCCTTTGTCAAACAATTTTTTAACGCAAACTGATGTTGTAGTGACGGCGGCTCCAAAACAGTTCATCAAGTTCGTATGCTAGATCGTTTCAAAAACTGCCTTAAAGGGAAAGTATTGTAAATTGAATTCCCTACGTTTTACCGTTGCTGGCACCAGTGTTCTTAAACACGAATACATAAATAGTCGTCCGTACAAAACGACTTATCTACCCTTTTACCATAGCGGTTATACCCTCCCAATTTAAAGTTGGTTTAAAAGAGGAAAACAATGAGTAAATAAACATTTTAGATTTTATGAATTCTACTAATGCAAAGAGCTCGCCATAGGGATATATTGCTTATGTTGAAATAATATTGCAAAGTATTCAAATGCGTATTTTTGGACATTCATTAGAATGATCTAAATAAAAAAAATCGTCCACACGTTATCAGTACGTCAGATTTTCAGGATGAAATCAAATAATCCTAATAAGATTAGTACCACCAAATCGGATTATTTATCAAAGGGAAATAACTCGTACCGAATTATTCGAATAACATTGTACGAGTTATCTTTCTTTTTTTGTCTCGCAACCACAATTAGTTATCTCAGAATGAGCCAGATAATTTCGCTTACAGTTCGTTTTAGTGAATAACACCGGGTCGACAGTTCTCTATCACAGGGAAAATGGATCCAAGATAATATTAATCAATGCTCTCTTTCTTTGTTTACATTAGATTTAATCAAAAGACAAATAAACCATAAGACATCGAATATATGTTGCTCAGCGCATATTCAGGGTAGAATAAGTCTTTTATTCTTTGTCAAGGGCTTGAGTTCCTTTTAACCCATTACCAAACAATAACGAAATTTGATCAGACGATCCTGGAAAACACTGTTAGAAAAAGAGAAATTGCTCTTAACGAGACTATTTTCCAATTTCAACACGTTTTGAAATGTCGTCTGCAAACTCATTGAATTTGGGACAGTCGAAAACTTGGGGTTTGGTAAAGGATTTAAGTGAGCCATAAGATTGTCTTCTGATTTATCCGCCAATACAAGACTGGAGAAAGAGACTTGAACATGGACATGTCAAACAAAGGTAAACTACGGGCGGATGACGTCCCCTTCCTTCTCTGCACTCCCAATCGTATCTACTCGACAATAACCGGCACAAGCTCACTCGGGTGATCAAAGCTGTAATCGTGTGGTAGAATGAAATATCTACGTCTGGATCATTCGAATTAGACGCAAGCCGGTAAATATATACATTATAGGTGGTTCATGAATACACCAGAACTCCTGGGGAAATTTGGCTGTTCTCCGCCGTATAACACACTTGATTAAAACATTACACACAGGGACTAAATATTTACGTAGATACACACACTTTTGTTTAATATCAAAATTGAATGCTGTTGTATTTTACTAGTTTCATTAAAGATTATCATATGAACACATGTGTATTACATTTCTCAACCGTATCTACGTGGTAACCCCGGCTTGTACCGGGGATTGTCGAGGAGATGATACGATTGAAAACGGACATGCCCTTCATCGCCGCCATATTGCTTGACTACTTTCAAAATGGCTCCCCATTACCTCGGAGGTTATTTTAAGAAAATGCCGACGTGTTCCGAATGCCTGCGTCCAATCAACCTTACCTCTTTCATTGCTTTCTGTGAAAACATGCTTGAACATGCAGAGACTAACCAATGCTCATTATAACAATATATGGACTCGATCAAAGTCTAACGCAGAAGTTGACCATATAAACGTAGTGAGAACGTAACTCAAACATAATGTATATCTTTTATTAACACTCAACGAACTAAAACAAAAAAGAAGACTATTCAAAGTTAACCAATTACCTCAACCTTTTTTCACTTTGAAATACATGAACTTAAAAAATGAAAACAAAGAAAAGAAAAAGAAAACACTATGACATAATATTATAGAAAACGAATTTCATTTCGATGTGGGACTTGAATATGATCAAAGGGCACATAAGTCTTGTTGAATAATGCCTCCTTTTGTCACAATGTTTTATATAAAAAGTCTCAAAACATACTTTTTTGTATACTTTTTAATGTTTGTTGGTGACAAATTTCCATATGAAGGAATTGGCTAACTTTGAATTATTTTGTGTAAGATGCTTCATCGCAAATCTTCCTCCGTACAACATCGTGAACTTACTTTGTTTTCTTTAACAGAAAACACTTTCGTACGTCAAACGTTTTAGGAAACATTATCCCGGATGAGTCCTAAAAGGCCTCTAATCTGGGACAAAAATTTCCCCGTAATTTTTGTTTGTTTGTGATAAAATTACGAAGCCTAGCATGCAGCTTTGTCATAACTCGAATTATCGAAGCTGTAATTTTGTTACATGAATGAAATATCACCTCTGGATCAATTTAACTAGCTTTGCGCATTTTCTTCTCACTAGCCAATGTATTTATAAGTAAGGCATCGGGACATACACCGACAATTTTCATTTCGTCTAATTGATATAAATAACAACTTCGTTTATAACAGCTCCATGGACGATACCATGCTTCACACATCTGCGTAGTTGCGTATTTTCAGGTGTTTTGCGCCAATCAATCGAAATGCATAATCATTTTTTTCCATACAATCAATTCTGCATTTCATACATGACTATTTGTTTCGAATAAAATGATTGACTCATCTTTATGCATATGTAAATCTACCACGTTTATTGATGGGAGCAATAAACAACATTCGTATCTTTAGCCAAAGGAGTTAATTTTGGTATTCAATACCAAAATCGTGGTGGGAAATGAATACCTATTTTGATCAATGTAAATGATAGCTTATGTGTATATTTCTTTTATCATGTCAAATATAGCCTTACACCAGCTTTTCCATACAAGCATCTATTTGAGAAAAGGAATCTGATTAAAACAATCCATGCGTCAAGTTAGGGTCATCTGCCTTAAAGATTTACCAGAAATGCAGAAGATGCACTGTACCACCAACCAGAAACAGACAAAACGACGCCTTTATTGTTGTAGCAAAGCTGGGGGCTGGAGTAACGCCTGGGGCTGGAACGACGACTTTGCATGGATCGGCAACGTCTATAGATACTGTTGTTGTTCCAGATTTACTTGGGGAACCATTATCAGTTGCAGTGAGGGTCAGATTGTAGGATGCCGGTGTCTCGCCAATAGTTTGTGTAGTTGCGACTTTAATTGTTCCGGTACCGGTTTCGACATCAAATACAGCATTACCACCTGAAACAGCACATATGTATGGTGTACGTGGTATTACACTGATATCTGATGTCTTCATGTAAATTTATCTCTATGGATACAAATGCATGTAGGAAATGCAGTATATATCATTTCTTGAGTCATAGCAATTAGTACTGTCTCTCCAAACATGAGTACATGAGGCAACATCTTGCTGCAAGTCTGTGAATATGTTAATTCACTTCATATATGCATACGGTGCCTTTATTGTCAATTATGAGTTGATTGAAGTTACTCTGAAATAAATATCATTGTCTGTAATCGTTCTGGCTAACAAAAGGACTGATAAAAAAATATGTCGTGTCAAATTATATAGGTTGGTATCCATTTCAAATAACAAATCGCCAGGTAAAATTTATATTTTTTTTATTCTGGTTACAATCAAACATAACTATAACTGGTAAAGGAAGAGGCGTCACTGTGTATTCCCTGTGCTAGCTTTTTACTTCTTATCTATGTTGATAGAGTATGCCGTTCTTCGCAAAATTCCGTAAAAATCATTTTGTGACCCAAGTTGATGATATGATCGTTTGATTCTGTGAACGTAGTATTGAGTTCCAAACGAATTTCTTTTATAATTCAAATGAGTGCTCGCAAAGCCGCTTAAGTTCAACGTGTACTTGCACACCAAGCCTTAAGCGATGTCATAGGCTATTGCAGGCATTAATTGCTGTTTTACTTAATTTGATTCAAAGTATACTTTCATGGTTAATAGGATGGTTGATTAAAACTTATTATTATTTTGAGACATTCGTATACGGAAACCACGCCTTGGCTACGCCCCCCACAATACATATTTAAGCTATTACGACCATGAGTATTACAATATATCGTATGTCTAACCTACCTGAAATAGTGTAAGATAGTGTGTTGGCAGTATCCGCATCAGTCGCTGTCACTTGTGAAACGTTCGTACCTGTAATGAAGAATTATATACACACATATTCTATTTTTTTTAAACACCTTGATGTTTAGTTTCTATTATTCTTTTATTCTGTGCATTGTATGTAGATTATAGATAGATATTAATGAGTATACATAAAAAAACATTCTTCCCTGGCATGTTACTAATAATATGGATCTTCTCCATGTTGAATCAGTTCTCGTTTTTATTTATGATAACATAAATGTATGAAAATCCCAGCCGATTTGTAGTATGGCAAGGCTTTATTTAGAGAAAACGATAGTTTTTTTTTTAATAGTTAGAATAATAATACAAAGACGTGTCGACAAATTAGTGTATTGAATGATTTACAAAAAAAAAGTTATCATAATAAAAGGGATCGGTTCAATCACACTGACTGATACCGATAGCATTCGATGCAGATTTTTTATAATGCTTCGCGTGTACTGTACTTTAAGCTCATTTCAATAGATTCCGTACCTCCTGCAGAACCCTTGTTAACACATGCTGTATACAAAGCTTTAGAAAATGTTGGTGGTGCTTCGTTCACGTCGGTAACAGTTACACTGACTGTTGTTGTTGCAGATGCTGTCTCTCCCGACTGCTTGGCTCTGGTGGAAAGACAAATTGAAAATATGTCAAAAGAGGTTGCGCGTTGAATAAGTGGATAAAATAAAAACGCAATTAAAGATTTGAATTGATTAACTTGTTCTCACTACGACATTTTGTTAGCATAATCAGTGCTGTTTCAATAACACGCCAATATGTGCAAAATCAATTTGTTTACCATGCGGTTGCTATTACAGCAATTTTGATTTTTTCAAATGTCTGAAGGAAATCTCTTTTATGTTGACAATGAAAGAACAATAATTTACCAGTTTAAATTGCCATATAAAGGAGTTATGTTAATATTTTCTAAATACAATGCCTAACCTTATTCTTAGAAGCAACAAAATTCAAATGGTCACATCTAAAATTTCGTTTTTCTATGTAAAGTCAACAACAAATAGTCGAAAACAATATGTTAACTATATGGACAAAGATCTTTTTTTATAAAAACGATTGATAAGTGAAAGTTCTTACTTAATTAAGAGTTTATATCCTTTTGTTGTTTCATAATCCAATTTTGTTGCGTCGCTAACTTTTATTGCCCCAGATGACCCATCGATAGAGAACACCTTTGGTGTTGTATCCGGGTCCTGGGATTCTAAAGTATAGGCTAACGTTTTGTTATCATCGTCAGTTGCTTTCACAGTGACAACAATTGTGTCTACTGCCTCCTCCTCCGAAACTGATGCGGAAACAGGATTCGTAGGAAATGCCACTGCACTTTCTAAAATAAACAAACATGAAAGAAACCGTGTATGAGATGACGACTTCATTTCGTAGCGGGTTTATGCCGTGTTCGGACATTTCCGTTATTTGGTTTAGATGTAAAATGCACTATAGAAATGTAACATGAAAGTTTTAAGATTCGATAATTAAATACCCTTGATCAAATAACATATATTTTGATGAATAGACTAAAAAAAAGTACATATTGTTCTTCGAGTTAATTTGAAGCATGTGAACTTTGTAGAGCCTTCCTTCACGTACTGATACAGTTACCTTTTTAAAAAAAAGAAATACAATATAACGTATCGTATACCCGAATGAAACAATACTTATGTAAGAACTGATGCTTTATTCACAGATTTCAGGCGTCAATATTTAACCGTGTATAATAAACAAAATACAAATGACTGGGTAACCTTTTGATAAAATATTAATATAAGTTGTAGGCAATACCTATTCGTATTTCAAGATTGAGAACAGCGATATTTTGAGTAACACGTCATTGTAGTCGTCTCTCTGAAAAGCCTTGAATGACACGTAGCATTGTTATATGTATTTGATATAAGATAACATCCATGTATATCGTTTTGTAATTATGTACATATTTCACTAAATCCTATAGTAAAACGTTATTCTGGACCTTTGAGGTCTTCTCGCAACTTGTAAATGGAAATAAGGAAGAATGGGGAATATATCCATTGAATGCAAAGTATTTGGTAGCCAGTTAAATTTCAAACCTTAATCAACATCATCATATGTTTGTATAAAAATATATAGAACATGTATATCAAGAAGATCAACAGCTAAAATAGATAATCACTTTTATGAGCAATAAAACATAACACTATGGCTCCTACTTACCAGCAGTATGGATTTGACACCCAACCAGCAGAAATACCAGCAAGCAGCATTGTAACATCGCCATCATCAACAACTGCTAGCTCAAGGATAGTGATCTAGTAAAATGATGAAAGTCGCATTGTTACACCTTTTATATACAACGAACTGGCTTAAATTGGTAACGATTTATAACCATTGTTTACAGAAGGACCACATGCGGTTGAATATGTCCACGTGATTGAAGAGCTTTATCACCAAATTGGAGGACAGATTCAATAAATACCTGTCGTAATAAGAGCTCATACTTGCATTAAACGTTAAACAAATATTGGTTCTACTAAAGGTTACTGTTTTCCACTGTCACCACTTACACTGCATAGAAAAGCATACGCAAATACATTGCATGACATATTGCAATTGCAACTACATTGATGGGCTACCCATAAATGACAGGTTAAAGACCAACATCATTATGAGATTGAATGATTTGCCATTAAAATATAGGTGTTTCTCGAACAAAAGAGAATCACGATTACTTAATGGATAGATGAGCCTGTCCTTGGCAGAAGCATCATCGATATAAGGCAATAGAATGCCAATAAAAGACGGCAAATGAATACATTTGATATCCGTTTGATTTATTACTTTCATCTGAGAAAGATTATGAGTATACTGGTAGCCATATGTATATCTGCATATTGAAAGAACGTATACATATAATCTAGGACCATTTACAGAAACAGAAAGTTCAATTTTCTTTTTAAATATTCGTTCTGATTTAGATTGTGCGACCTGAGACCTCATTTTGGGATGTCATTGAACATGAATGTGCATGTATCAAAGCGAATGCGATTGATGAACTAACATGTCTATTTGTTGATCGTTTGTAAAGTCTAAAGGTAATGATAATATCTTGATAAATGAACCTTGTAAGTAGACTTAATACTTGAAAAAGCTATTTTATCATTTAACAGTACGTTTGTTAAAGGCATAACAACTTGACAATCTTGAACGGAGATCTTTAGTAGGCCTACATATATCCGTTTTTGCTCACCAATGATTTCTCGTTTAAGTGTTTTGATATTTATCATGCCTGATATTCGTATTGTCGAGCATCACTATCATCTTACGATCAAATCCATGCAAATATGTTTGTCATGAATCAGAACTACATCTACACGAACATGCATTAGTTGATGGCACAGGTGTATAGATAAGTATCAGAATTATTAGATCAAGTGTTGAGAAGGGCTTTGACATGAATAAGGATTCAAATACTTGGTTAATGGTCGCAAACATCCCTAAAACGTATTTGTCACGATGAAACTGAGTATACCACCCCCATATAAAAATGTAGTGCTGGTCCGGGTCCAAAGCATAAAGTGTTGACGCTTTTCTGATCGTCCCTATCTAGAAAAGCTTATTAGCAAAGGATCTTTTGACTATACTTTTTACAGACAGCATACCTCTGAAAGGTTGGATCATTAGGCGAATGAATCGTAGCAAGGAGCACGTAATACAAAAATACAAACAAACAATATCTTCATATGACGAAAATTACATAAATTGCAACCATGCCTTTCAATAGGCATTTCCCGTGATAAACAGTTTAGATCGGAACACGCTTCAACTTGATATAAAAGACGAAAGCAACCCTTCTTTTATATTGTTATCTTCAAATCTTTATCATACTTAATGCAAGATGAGTTGAGGAAAGAATTGCTCAAAAAACATTCATTTTTCATTTACAGTTTCCCCTCATTAGTAATGTCTTGTTGTTAAGACAAAGTAGAATTATAACGAAGACAAACTGCATAAAACTGACTTGAGAGGTCATAATGTGTCTAAACCGTGCTTTGCAAAATAACAATGAACAAAGTCAAATTATTTGACTTTGATATTGTATGGATAGATGAATGTTTTGAATTCGTATAATCAATAAAGTTGTTTCGTAAGTTCTATAACATATTTAAGTACGAAAACGACCCCTCTATTTTCTCCTCATGTCTTTGTCTTCTGCCAAAACCAACGTATGAGCACCTGCAACCACACTTGACTTTATTTTGTGAAAATATTTATTAACATTCTTATCATGAAAAGACACACGGAGAAAAGAAAAGGGGAACGGCAGAATACGATAGTACTCAATGTTATAAAATGCACACATATCATTACCTCGATGGCATCGTCGAAACACCTCCAGTTAACCTTCTACATAATTGGGATTCTTTATTATGCTATTAGGCGTTTTTAGTAACTCGTTATGCTGTTCACTTAATCACAGTTTAACCCTTTAAGGTATAGAGGTAAGGCTTATCAGTGACACCATAGGTATAAACCATCCGACTATCGGAGATCATTAACGCATACATAATTAGTCACCCTAGGTACCTATTTGCACAGGATTATCTCCGATAAGTGTCACTGATTGGGGTACTGTTATTCAAACCAAAATAATGCAATTTCCATTAATCCAATAGATTTTCACAGAGAACAAAGGACGACGAGAACAAAATTTCCTTTAAGTTGGTATTTTTTCATTTTTTAGTGATACATATATATTAAGATTAAGGTGTAGAAAATGAGACAAACAATGAAACTGTATATTGCGGTGTGAATCATACAAACTCAAAAGTAATACAATGACGTACGTGTTCCCCCTAAGAGATCCCTAATTTGTTTTTCTGATTTGTCATCAATTGCAGGGAATTTTGTTGACGAAAAATGTTATTCATGACGGAGAAACATGCCTTGTCTTTATATATTCTCAACAAAACTGAATCGTTTTAATTCTATTTCCATTAAAACCGTTTCCAAATGAAAAAAAATCTTTTTCAATGCAATATTGATAAAGAAGTCAAACTTGGTCCTCTAATACATGTAAAACTGTAAAAATCAATTCATCATGGCAACAAAACATGCTTATATTTCCGTAAAATATGTGTCCATGAGTGATGAATCTACCAAAAGCTCGTTGTTGTAGTCAAAGTCGGAGGAATACTCTCATTTGCATGTCCGCGAATTGGTAAGATTTATCAACATTTCATCATCTTCATGCTCAAAAGACCAATCAAATGACTGCTCTGAATTTACATTGATGTCTGACCTGCGATCGGAAGCACCAAAATTGACATACTACTTTAAGTAGCCGTCTTTATAACGTCCGTTATTTGACGGCTTTATTTTCATTCGCCTTTCAACTTTGAACAACAGCTCAGTGTCATAAACATCCTTTACGGGTCGCGTGCCGTATGCTCGCTCTAATTTTAATTGGATTATATGTTTAGAAATGTGTTAATTTTCAAAAGAATTGCATGAAATCCTTATCGAGTCTTAACAAATCGGCATTGGTTTGTTCTTTTATGACCGGATATTGACGGCCTCTCACATTAATTGGGTTGGTAATTTCAAATCCATTCATCTCATTTGATAGGGTCTTTTTCAGAAGGGTGTCGTGGGACCATTATCAAAAGATTCTCTCTAGAACAAAAGTTTAAACTTTGACCCTATGATTTTATCATCGGAAATGAAAGAAAACATATTTATTTAAGAAGAAAATGAAATTTGGATAAAGTGATGTGTGCGTTTATGTGTGTAATTAAGGGTTAAAGTTGAATCAATTTTTCAGCTGTCAAAAAGCGTTCTATGCGGTCATCGATAGAACGTCAAAATGGGTTTTATACGGTAATAGGTATAACGGCGAAAAGCGTTTTATGCGGTAATCGATAAGGCGGCGAACGGCGCTATATACCGTAAAGGGTTAAATTTAGATGCTGATAATGACTTCAGCATAGGATACAACATCCTGAAATGCAAATTTATATAACGTATCAGTTAATCATAATTAAAGGTTTCCAATTACTACACATGAAAAATCCCGTACAGGTGCGAAAGCAATGTATTCGTTTTATCAGATGTTAAAACCATTAAGACTAGCAAGTTGTGTTTGTTAATTATCTAATGATAAGATCGAACCAAAGAAGCTGAGCCGACCAGACATTAAATGGCTTCCTGTAAGTCATCTCGGCATGGCAATTATTCTGATGACTGTTTAATGAAACCACTATGCCATGGAATACTTTACACGTCTCCAATTATGAATACATGGGCCGATATTAGAGAGAATGCGAAGACAAAGAGAGAATATGAATATTTTCAGTGCTAGGAAGAAATTCATGAAATAATTTCACATACATCTGCTAAAGCTTCGATGTACTTAAACAGGAAATGGTTTTCAGCATAATACCGATGATCTGAAATTAGACTATTTTGATTTATACGTGTAACAAACTCACCTTTTATGTATGGGCTGTTGTTTTGATAATTTACGGCTAGAGACAAGTGATGGCTTTCATCCGTTGTCACAAGTTGTCGGTAGGAAGATAACATTTAATGTTTCAGTCGTTGGTTCGTTTTATTTAGGGATTACATGACTTCAAAGTTATTAAGTCCGATCTACAAGCACGAGAGTCTTTAGAATTTCTAAATGACCATTTAAAAAAAAAATCTAAACACTGAAAGGTAGTTATGCATCTTATGCATTCTTACCACTGTACATCTCACTCAGTAGTGTCATCTGTTATTGAGTTTTAAATTAGAAAATACTTTCCGAAATGCGACATATTGACAACCCAATCGGAGAGATTAAACCAATTAAACGTCGCGGGTAGATATTTACATTCCTTTCCCCTCTATCTGCTCCCCCAACAACACCATGTCAGACGCTGCATGACAACTGCAGTAGGACCTTTGTAAAAACGTGTATTTACCTGAATAAATTAAACCTTCAAATATAAGCCTGATATTTCACATTGACTGAGGCCATATAGCCCCTGTTAAAATTGATTCGAATGATTTTATACATTTGAAATGATAGTTAGCATAGCTCCTCTTTTCTAGTAGATCTCTTACTTAGGACAGAGGAAATCAAACCTACTCGTTTAGTATTCTCATTAGTTGTTCATCAATGGATAAAATAAATGTGAAATCGTTGTAACAAAGTAGAATTCGCTCGTCGAGAGTAGCATTGTGTTATGGTATCATTGGCTTCAATATTGTACAGAAAAGACGATCTGACAAGTCCTGTTATATTCTAATGTAAATCATCAATAAGTCTTACAAAGGTGAGGGATAAAGAAAATCCGTTACACATTTAAATTTTAAGAATTTATTTAAGTTTGTTTAAACATATAATAATATGAATATCAATTCAGAAGGTACCATCAATTGTATTCAGAGTCATAGGTAAATCGTTGAATGTAAAGAAAAATGTCTAAGGTTTGATTTTTGCTGAATATACCAACCAAGTATTTCATACGCGGTCGCGGTTATTCAACGGACGTACGTGCCTTGAACTAACTATTGTTATCACTGTTATTTACATAGCAGTTATGTGGATTTAAACATGCACTTAGGGAACTCGCTAAATTTGAAAAGCGAAAAAACTATTGATGATATTTCTTTCTTTATTTTTAAGTATTTTGTGAAGGATAGGTGTAATCCATATTCATTTCTTCTCCATGCAGACGCTTATTTGCATTTCATATGTGAATACTTTTTTATCTAACCCTCATCAACCATACTTTATTTCATGATAAGATTCACCATTACATACTTGATATATTTGCATTTCTCTTACACATGAAACAATACGAGGAGAAAAACATTGAAACGTTCCAAATATACGTTTCGAACCAGTCCTACTGCTTACAAATATTTTTTTCCTCGCCCTAGAAGTATGATACCTTCAGCATATTTCCAGCCATCCCATACGAAATACACATCATTTGTATTACATGCAATCAAAATAACATTTCATAAATGAACACGTATTTCACGTCAGGTAGCAAGCTGCTAAAGTTCTCTAGCATTAAAGCAAATATTTTAATGACTGTACATTATATCTAAAAAGAAACCAAATATGCATACTTCTAAGTTAAAAACATTGCCAGATTGGATTTCTTTCTGTTCTAAAGGGTGCCCAATCATTTCAGATGTTACGTATTCTTAAATATTATAGCTGAAGTCTTTCTGCTCTTGAAGAAGCATATTTTAAATCTTTCATAATCCATGTAGATCATATGTGGGGCAGGATTCATTCCATTGCGTTGGTCTAGCGACTTATCGATAAAATTATGAATAAAACAAATCAGTACACATGAAAGTGTTCGTATACATGGATATCATGTTTCAAAATCTACCAGAGTAACAAATTAGTAACATGTTCGTATGATCTTGTAAAGATATACCCGAAACAGCTATTTCCAGTTGTTATGCTTGCTCGTTTAAAATACTTTCATGAAGGAAAAGCATTGGATATTGAATTGCGTACGTTTTACCATTGCCAGTGTTCTACAATACAAATACTCTAAATGAAGTCTTCTTTTCACAAAACGATTCAACTACTTTTTCATTCTTGCGGTTGTGTACTTCCAATTAAGAGTTGGTTTTATATAGGAAAACAATGAGAAAAATAAACTCAAGAATTCTTTTTATGCATCAAAACTAATTAAGATCACAGCCATGTATTATTTATCTTGAAAGGACATTGCTTGTTATTCAAAAACTCATCTTGATCACTGATTAAAACGATTAAGAACACAAAATTGGTCCATACATGACCAGAATGTGAGAACCTGATAGTGTAGTCAAATAATATCGACGAGAATTTAGATTGGAACAAAATATCGGTAGATTTGTCAAAGGGAGATAACTCGTATACTTTTATTAGAACAATATCATTCTTTCTTTCTTTTTTGTCTCGCAAAACAATTAGTTATATCGACAGGTGTTAGATAATTATGTTTTCAGGCCGATTAAGTGGATGATATTGGATCGATAGTTCACTTTTCCATGTTGACTTGATACGAACGAGTACCAACAAAATCTCATTATATCGAACTATGGGCTAGACGAAAGTCTTCTCAAGCAGTAGGAGACAATATAAAGTGAGAACTTAACTGGGAAATAATGCAAATCTTTTATTAACACACAAAGAATTGAAACACAAAAGAAGACTATTCAAAGTTAACCAACAACCTCAATATGTTTCATTTTGACAAACATGAACCAGGAAAACAAGATATAAACATCGACAACAACACTTCTAACATTACATAACATAACCTCAATCTTATTTCAACATAGGACTTGAATATTGAATATGACAAAAGGGCACATAGGTCATGTCGAGTAATGTCTTCTTTTTCACATTTTTTCTTATAAAAATCTATATATCATATTTGTTGTCACAAATTTCCATATGATGGCACGTGTTAACCTTTAATTATTTAGAGTAAGAGGCTTCATTACAAATGTACTGCGACAATACCACAACTTAAAAACTTTCGTACGTCAAACATTTTCGAAATAATTATCCCGGATGAGTCCTAAAAGGCCTCTAATCTGGGACAACAATTTCCACGTGATATTTGTTTGTATGTGATAAGATTGCTAAACTTAGAATGCAGGTATTTCAGTGCATTTTCTTCTCACTTGACAATCAATATATACATATTTACAGATCTTGCTGTAAAATAAAGTACATCTAATGACTTATAGGCCAAGTGCACCAAAGGTGATTGATATATTCAAATATATTTCACTACGTTTCCATGTATCCCGTTTATCAAAGACATAAACTTTATCTTAAAGTAAGGCATCATGGCTTAACCCGAAAAGTTTATAAAAAACCATGAACATTACCAGGTTTGATACTTTTGTGTAGACATGTCTTTTCCGTTGTCTTTCCTGCCAATCGATCGGAATGCATAATCATTTTTTCTATGCAGTAATATATGCCTTTCATACATGGCTACGTATCTCGAATAAGACAATTGGCTTATTTATTTGTAATTTCATCACGTTTATTTATGGGATCAATGAACAACATTCGTATCTTTAGCCAAACGTGTTGCTCTTGGTATTCAATAACTAAATCATAACAGGAATTAACATAACAAGCTGGCATAACAAATATTTTTGTGTCATCGTTAAATCTAATCTAACACAAGCTTTTCCTACCAAGTCTATTTGAGAGAAAAAATCTGATTAAAGTAATCCACGCTTCCCATTGGGGTCATCTGTCATGAAGATTTACCAGAGACACAGAAGATGCACTGCAACATTTACTAGAAACAAGGAAAAAGACGCCGTTGTAGTTGTAGCAAAGTTGGGGCTGGATTGACGCCTGGATATGGATCGCCAACGTCTATGGAGACCGTCGTTGTGCCAGTCTTTGGTGATGTGTCATCATTAGTTGCAGTGATGGTCGGATTGTAGGATGTCGGTGTCTCGCCAATGGTCTGGTCAGATTTCACTTTGATAGTTCCAGTACCGGAATCGACCTCATATGTTGGGCTAGCTAGAAATATTCATATAGAAACGACTAAATCAAATTATGTTACACAAAAGGATTTTTGCAATGGTGACTTAAAAGTTTCCCTATTTCCTCTGTTGCAATAAAAAGCACATCAGTATATAGACATATACATATATATTTTTCATCAACTTGTAACATAGAAAATTGCCTTCGAACAAACTATTTTGTGTATCTTTTGCCATCCATCTAATGTAAATCGTTAAGCATGTCCACATCGTATCGTAACAAAATACTGGTGATTGTAATAAGGTTCCTATGGTAAACACTCATTAGCCTCGAAAAGGGCACTGCATATCGATTGCGACAGTAGATAGATAGAAAGGTGATAAGTATAAGTACATATAAAATACATATTAGGTATAACCTACCGGTCATCGAATATGTAAGTGTGTCGCCATCGTCTGTCGCAGTTACTTGTGTCACAGTTGTACCTGCAACACGTGAAATATGTCATTATTGAAGCTATACTCACAAGTCTTATTAGAATACACGTAACTATTCAGTTTGTGGGTGTAAATTGAACAGCTCAGTAATAACTTAGCTCACAGCTGGTCCGCGGAACCTCCACAACAGGATGTATAAAACGAACCGAGCACCTTAAAAAAAGACACGATTACATCCAATTAGTTTAAACACTGTCGTCCACTGATCAGTTGTGTTGTCATTATCAACAATACATTAGGTTCCATTCCTTAATTTGCATAAACGTTTCGGGAACGTTACGTAACTCTCATGTTTGAGAATACTTAGATAAGCCGGTCAGTTCGTCACATTAAATTGTATTTCCGATGTATAACCCCAATGACTCATACAATGGTTCGAGCACATATACTTTTATTCTAACTGGACATATTGTCTTGCATAATGATTACAAATCTATTATTACTATTTTGTCAATTACAGACATACATTTCATTTCACGTACATAGGCTCTCGGTCTATTAAACAGGGTTAAACAAAGTCCAAAATATCAATTGCGAGTGAATGAATGCATACAAAGATTTAAACAATTATCGTAGAACATGCGCTCCAAGTTGGAAAGAAAAGATCACTTGATGGTGTGGTGAAATAAGCAAGAATCATACCTCCTTGTGAACTCTTGTTTACACATGCTGCATACTTAGCTTCAGCAAACGTTGGCGCTTCATTCACGTCGGTAACAGTAACTGTCACAGTTGCGGTACCACTGTCTGGACTATTTTCAGTGTTCTTTGTGGCTCTAATGATGTAGAGTAACACAATAAGGGCATGATTAAAAACGAGATGGAGAAATATTCATCAGAGTCGATTTATACGGAAGAGACGTTGTAAAAAACATGAAGACTTGAAAAAAAAAGATATTTGATTTCATTTTGATTTTATATATACTCTGTAATTCGCATACCTCATGGCGTTACATATTCATTTTATCATTGCAGGACTTAACATTATACAAGTTAATACATACACAAACCATTAATATGACACCATGCTTTAACAGGAAAAATAATTAAATTCATGTTAAAGACAATGTTACTAAACGAGCAAAGAAAATACACAAAGACACAACTCGCATCTGTTATGCTGTCTATACACTGTATATAAACTCTCAAGTATCATTAAAAAACGTAAGTCTAAAATTTGAATGACCGTTAGGCAAACGTCACACTTCAGGAATGTTTCCTTCTGTCGTTTGATATACGCATATACACCAGCACACATGCTAAGGAGGCGTTGAATTATTTTCACGCCAATTGAATACTGTTTAACTTATTCCCGGTAATTTGGCAACAAACAACGCATTTGAATATTAACATTTCTTTTTCTTTTTGTGTGACGTATTTTGCTTAGGCCGAACGTTGCAAAGAAAAAAGGGACACATTTCGTGAAAACGGAAGGTCAACGTTCTCCATGAACCACAAGATAAAAAATAACTTACCTGATCACAAGTGTGAACGCGTGTTTTTTCAAAATCTAGATGCATTTTATCTGCAACTGTGACTATTCCAGAAGTTCCATTTATTGCAAATATCTTTGGATTTGTGTCTGGTTCCTGTGATTCCAAAGAATATGTGATGTCATTGCCCGTTGAGGAAACAGTCACGAATGTCGTGCCAACTGTTACATTTTCCTCAACTGACTTAGCAAGAGGAGTCGATGTAACTTTTAATTACGATGCTTAAATATATAAAACAGCGTTATTAATAAATCACATAAGTGTATGAATGCGTGCTATCATAATACTTTTAGCAAATATCTATAAAAATATGAATGCATAATCTTTTAAGCGAAATGTCCGTCCACCATCGTATTCGTCGAATATACATTTGCTCAATTGGTAACAATGTCAATAACTATGGCGGTTACACTGAAATAGAGTACCTGTTAAGGTGTTAAACGAAACAGGCCTCTGCCCATGTACGGCTATTTTGATATCAAACTGTCCAACGGTAATGCCTTACTGACACACAAATACTAACATACAAATAACTGTTCATGATGAAAAGTAATATAACTCGGAATGAAACCTTACAATGTAAGTTGATTTGACCCATTACCCATGGGTAAGCGAAGCGTCAGTTTTGATGTTTCTGAAATATTGCTGGAAGCAAAGTTAAGTCATATTCAAATGGAGTTCATGCCTTGGCAAACATTTCTGTCTATTCGATTTTGATTGACAATGCACTAATGAAATCTGAAATTAATATTTTAACATACAATGATTAAAAGCCTCTTGATCAATTCACATACATGTGCCTTTTAATGATTAATTTCGAGAAACAATCTATTGTTCTTTGAGTTAGTTTGAAGTATGTGAACGTTGTAGAGAGCTGCATCATGCGCTCAAACTTGTTGCTTGATATGATTACTTCTTGATCAAAACGTCGATATTTATTCTTATAAAACACTTATTAAATACGAGATATATTCGAACTAATACTCTGTTCACATGTATCAAACGTCGAAATTAAATATAGCATAGATTGAAAACTCCTGAAAAAAGCGTTTTAATGAACATATTTTGGTAATGAATTAGCATTTGTTCAAGGCAATATCAAATCGCATCTATTTTTTTAGAACAGCGATATTGAGAGTAACACGTCATTGGAGGTGTCTTTCTACGGTCCAATGACATGCAATATTGATATATCATTCTTTGGATTAGGATAAGAACCATGCATGTTGGTTTTTAAGTTATGTAAAATCTCTTCTTAAGTATTTAGATAAAACATTATTCTGGAACTTTTTGAGGCATTCCCGCTCCTTGTAAACAGAAATGTGGAATCAAGAGAACATATTCAATTCAATGCAAATTATTTGTTAAATGATTACATTGCAAACCATACAAACGATATATAGTTCATGCATATCAAACAGTTCAAAAGCTAAAATAGACAATCTTTTTTATGAACAATGAACATAACAACGATTCCTACTTACCAGCAATATGTATTTGACACAAAACCAGCACAAAAACCAGCAGACAGCATTGTAACATCGCCATCATCGACAATTGCTAGCCCAAGGATAGTGATCTAGTGCAATGGTGAAAGTCGCATTGTTTCGCCTTTTATATACAACGAACTGATTTTAATTGGTAACGATTTATAAAATGTTTTTACCGAAAACGACATGCATTTGAGTATTTCAACGCACTTGAAGATTTTAATCACCGTAATGAAGGAGAATTCAGTAAATCTATGTTGGAATAAGTGGTCACTCTTACATCAAACGTTAAATAAACCTTGGTTCTCCTATTGGTTATTGTTTTGCACTTTCATTTATCACCACATTCCCTTCATAGAAAAACCATGTACAAAAACGTTGTGAACATGGCGTACTGCATATGCGCCTAAACTGGTGTTCGACCCATAGATGAGACGCTAAATATCAAAGACATTAAAGATTCAACGATAATAAATGATATCCAAATAAAATATTAGCATTTTTTGCTTTCCTCTGGAAACATAATGATTATACTGGTAGCTGCATCTTAAAAGAACGTTTATAATTATCCTAGGATCACTTACAGAACAGAAAGATGAATGTGCATGCATCAAGGCTAATGCAAATGATAAACTTACTTGTCTTTTTGTTGACACTGTCAAGTTTAAACTTAATGAAAATATATTGATAAATGGACCTTGCAAGTAGTTTCTATACACCATTAAAACTATTTTTATCATTTAAAGGTACATATGTCAAAGGCATAACTATTTGTCAATTTTGAACACAGATCTCGGGTAGGCCTAGATACATCTCCGTTATCTACGTTATCTATAACGTTTTTAATTACGAAAACGACCCTCTCTCATTTCTTTTCTGTTCTTTCTCCACTGCAAAAACCAACGAATGAGCATTTGCAACCACACTTTATCATTTTTTGTTTAGAATGTTTATTAACTTTCTTATCATAAAATGAAAAGAGGTGAAAAGTAAAAGGGGAAAGAAATAAATCCACAGTACTCAGTGTTATAAAATGCACAACTACTAGTATATTTTGGCATCGTCGAAGCATCCTAGCGGACCGTCAATATAATAAGGATTCTGTATTACGATGTAAGCCGTCTTAAACTATTCGTTCTGTCATTCAGTTAATAACAATTTGATTTAAGATGCTGATAATGACTTAAAAATATGATACGGATCCAACATTCTGAAATGAAACTTCGTATAATGTATTAGCTATGCATAATTTAGATTTCTCAGTCACTATATTCAAAAGGTCCTGCACAAGAGCGAAATTACTACGTTCGTTTCATCAAACCCTTTTATAACTAACAAGTTATGCTAGTCATTTATCGAATGATAAAATCGGACCAAAAGAGCTCAGCTGATGGCGCTTCTGACAGAACAGAAAATGGAGACAAATATGCTTATGAGTGTTTAAAGATATAGTTTTGACATGGAATATTTGATTTGTCTCATATGACTGAATACATGGATTATGATATAAGGAAGAAGTCAGTGACATAGATAGGATATTATTTTCAGAACTAGGAAGAAATCCCAGAAGCATGGTTTATTTCACAAACGGCTGCTTAAACATCCACAGATGAACTTGACATGGAAGTAGTATCCAACAGAAACCGAAAAGTACGATAAGCCTATAACCGTTTAAACTGAAAGGCATGTGTGCTTCTTATGCATATTTACCACTGTAAAATTTCTTTAACTGTGCCATTGTTGTTAGTTACCAATTAGTAAGTACTCTGCAAAAGGTAACCTATTAACAATCCCTTGGACAAATTAACCCAATTAAATGTAGCAGATAGACAGATATGTACGGTTCTCCTTCGTACCTGTTCCTCAACACCCCAACCATTGCCACTCGCGGCATGACAACTACGACAAGACTGTAGTAATAACGTGTATATATCTGAATATATAATGCCAGATAGTATAAGCAGGACATATCACCTGGAATGAGACTTAATATTTGATAAGATTGATACGACTATAAATTTTATAATGAGCGTACTTCCTCTTCTATAGAAGATCTCTTACTTCGAGCAGAGGAAATTCAAAATGCCAGTGTAAAGTTTTCATTTACTGCTCAAATGATGTATAAAGATGAAATCATTGTGACAAAGTGGTGGTCGCATATCGAAAGTAGCATTACCTTAGGGTGCCATTGGCTTCCATGATGTATAGATAAGACGATGTGACAGTTCTATTGTAAAGCATCCACCAAAGTCTACCAAATGATGGGAAACAAAGACATTCAGTTGCACATTTAAGTAGGGCGAATTTATTGAAGTTTGTGTAAACATACAGCACTTTAGATGTCAATTGAAAAGGTAACATCAATTGTATTCAGAGGGATAGGTACATCGTTGAAGGTAAATAGAAATATCTAAGCTTTGATATTTTCTGAATTTACCAACTAAGTAATTCATAGACGAACGTTTCTTGAACTAAGTACAGTTATCACCGTCGATCCTTCGACAAATAAGATAACGGTTGTGTGGATTTAAACATGTACTTTGGGAAATCTCAATAAAAGCTATTGTCTGTTGTTGTTGTTATTTTTTAAAAAAAAGATATCTACTATTATTTGGTGAAGGACATATGGAACTCATATTCATTTCTTCTCCAGGCAAACACATTTGCGTTTTATATATGAATATATTTTATTTAACCTTCAATAAACAAACTTTGTTATATGATAGGATTCACTAACATGTACAAAATAATTTTGCATTTCTTTGAAACACGAAACACGAAAAAAAACCATTGAAAGGTTCCGAATATACGTACGACATAAACAATGGAATGGTGCCCGTGACTTATAATCACTAGCTGGCTTACAAAGGCCTCGACTGAAAGTGTTGTTACATTCAACATATTTCCAGCCATCGCACATGAAATATACATCATTTTTTCCATGCAATCTAGATTGCATTTCATACATGAAAATATATTTCACGTCAGATGGCAAGCTGATAAAGTTCTCCCTTTTCCTAGTTGGGAGGCAAGATGAAAACTTATTTCACCTCTATGCCTTTAATTTCTGTACATAGAGAAGCTAAGAATCTTTTCAAATATGCATATTACTATGGTATGGAAATTGCCGGATTGTTTAATATGCGACATCTTTTTGAATTAAGATAGTTGATGTCTTTCCGCTCTAGAATATGCAAAATGTAATTATGCCATAGTTCATATAGATCATAGATTCAGTACTATTCACTCCATTGTTTTGGTCTTTGCCGTCTCCAACGTGGACACACATTTTCATTACAATAACTTTTTATTTCCATATATAATGTCCAAGACAAGCGACCTTGCGATAAGGTTCTGAATATACAAAATGAAAAACACACATGCGTTTTTTTGTATACATCTATATGCTGTTTCAAAAGCTACTTGAATGTCAAAGCACTGATGATTACATTTATCAACAGTGCATGAACTGACGAAATCAGCGTTGTACCATAGCTGCATGGTCAAGGATCCCCAACTGTTAAGGACACGATTGTATGATGTTGTAAAGACATACACGAAACAGTTCTTCCAGACGTTATGCTTGCTGGTTTCAAAGACTGCCAAGCAGGGAAATTGAATTACGTTTTACAATTGATAGTGTTCTATAACACAACTGCTTTTTAATTGAATTCTTTTTTTCACAAAATGATTCAATCCTTTTTCCTTCTCGCGGTTGTGTACTTCTAATTAAGACTTGTATTTATATAGGAAAACACAGATGAAATTTAACTTTATACTAATGCACGTCTATGTATTATCCATGTTGCAAGGACATTGCTTGTTATTCAAATACTTGTCTTGGACATTGATTTAGATGATTTAAAACACAAAACTGGACCACACATTATCAGAATGTCAGAGTCCGAAAGGGAAGATAAATATTCCCGACGAGAATAAGATTAAAACAAAACATCTGTAGATTTGTCAAAGGGAAACAACTCGTATATTTTTATAAGAATGATACTATACGAGCAATCCTTCGTTTTTGTCTCTCACAACGATTAGTTATGTCGAAAATTGTTAGATAATTCCGTTTTCAGGCCGATTAAGTGGATAATATTGGATCGACAGTTCACGTTTCCATGTTGACTTGATTCAAGCGAGTACTAAACAATTCTCATTATATCGAGCTATGGCCTAGACCAAACTCTTCTTAAGAAGTAGGAGACAATATAAATAAAGGTAGAACTTAACACAAACATAATGTAAATCTTTTATTAACACTCAATGAATTGAAACACAAAAAAGACTATTCAAAGTTAACCAACTACCTCAAGCTGTTTCATTTTGACATACATGGACAAGGAAAACAAGAAATAAACGTCAACAAAAAGATTATGACATTACATAAATCTTATTTTGATATGGGACTTAAATATTGAAATATACAAAAGGACACATATGTCGTGTTAGGCAATGCCTCCTTTTAACAATGTTTTTTTTTTCTTTCAAAAAATCAAAATATGTATACTTTATTTGTTGGCACAAATTTCCGTATGATGGCATGTGTTAACTACGAATTATTTTGAGTAAGAAGCTTCATCACAAATGTACTGCTGCAACTTTAAGTTCTCTTTGTCTGAAAACACTTTTGTACGTCAAACATTTTCGAAAGTATTAAACCGGATGAGTCCTAAAAGGCCTCTAATCTGGGACAATAATTTCCACGTGATATGTGTTTGTTTGCGATTAAATTGCTAAACTTAGAATGCAGCTATTTCAGCGCATTTTCTTCTCACTTGACACTCAATGTATACATCAACAGATCTTGCTGTAAAATAAATTACAACTAGGTGACTTATAGG